>JAWPHD010010737.1:0-90495 GCA_037043455.1 Cyrtodaria siliqua | reverse complement strand
CTAGGATCGAAAACAGAGCTAAGGCATCGTATTATATAATGCTAATTACGCATTCGATATGTATAAATGTACTGTAGTATGGGATTCACTTTAAACCAAAACCATTCCCTCTATCAATTTATTATTTCAACTATAAATATAAAACCAAAACAGTTCCTCTATCTATTAATTATTTCAAATATTTTTAAATAAGTATTTTTTATGATTGTCTATAAAACATGGATATACGTGTTGGCATTTGATGAAGATTATGGAACATGCTAAACTGTCTTCGGTCGTGTAACCACTATTGAGTATTTGCGAACTGTCCATATAGGTATCGCACAAACTGATGGGCAAAGATATGCCACGCTTATTAATTATCAGCCATTATTATACTTCATTCACAACAACACAATACTCATTAATCACCTTTGTAATATAGGTCGGCTGATGAAATTTCCTTTGATGAAGCATAGCAAGCAGACAAACGGTGTATAATTCAATGATCAACAAAGAAGTGGTCTTATTAGCCAAGTTTTATAAAGTTTTATTTTTAATACCTTTGTTTGTAGGTATATCTTGGGTCATGATAATTAGCAAATATTAATGTATAAGTCGAAATTAAAGTGAAGATAGTACAGATGCGCTATTTGTTTATTTTTTTTTAATTAAACAGACTTCGGCCGTTAATTTTTGATAATTCGTTTTACAAACCCTCCAACAATGAATTTTGTTTTTCCATAGGGGGAAATTTGGTAGTTTATTGTGCGTGTCTTTTTATCACCTCCCGGATTTTAGTCGAGAAATTTCATTTCTCTTTCCTTCGAACGAAATAATAAAAAAATGTATTTTCCAAGTTGTGTTTGTCCCCCTCCTCCTACAGCAATTCTCCTGTCTTGATGGTTCGTAATACGAATTATTAAATAATGGCCTTATTGTAAAAAGGTAATTGGATAGATACCTGTTATAATTTGTATCTTGTCACGGGATTCCTTTTTAAAGATATATATTGTTTGCTTGAAATAAGACGCTGTACGGATTTTTGTCAGAATTTGAAATGTCGTTCTTTAATAAATAATACAGTTTATTGCTCTAGTTGCATGTATTTATGTTGCGTTATGTGTTGAGTATACTGGCTATTACATTAGTTACTTATGTTCTAGTTTCTAAGTTTTCTGACATCTCCTAATACTGTGTATTTGCATAGTCTAGTAAGATTAAGGAGAGTATAGTTAGGATATGGCTCCTATGGAGTTTTTCTGGATATACGCTACGTATTTGGTGTACTGGTAGTTACACTAGTTGCATATGTTTAGACTTGTTGCTTGTTTTATGATTCTACGCACTATGCTGATATACTGGCCTTATGGGTACTGTTTGTCTTTTTTCGCAATAATGGTGCCCTGGTATTTACACTAGTTACGTAAGTTTCCTATATTCTCTGTTTCTATGCTATGTTCTGTTTGATATTATACTAATTGCGTATGTTTTCTGCTTGTGCTATTGTAATGCTTACTCCGTCTGTCTCTTCTCTATATTTCTCTTTTTTCGCTATCTCTCTTTCTTTTTGTTTTATACTGTATCTACCTACCTACGATTACTTTACACAGTTCTCTGCTTATGCGTATGCATCACGTGGTCTTATTTAATTGCCTAACCCACAGCTTATATCGTTCTACTTATTTACTGTAGGCCTTGGCTGTTACACTAGGCCCATGTTATTTGCATCGGTGATCGTGTTGTCCGCAGGTTGCCTGTGTTTTAGACAGTTTTTCTTTTCAAAAGCTATAATACAGCTGTTTTATATGGCGTGCGTTCCATGTTCCGATGTTAAAAGGACCACACGGCATCTTCAAGTTTGTATCAAGCAATAACATTAGCCTTCGATTCATTAATCCAATATCATTTTAACTTTAAGCCTTCTTGCATATATAGTTAAATAATACAAGATGATTTTTTTAATTTTTTCTTCGTTATTCTTCCATAGGGTAAATATATTATTGATGGCAATATAATCAATAGTTAATAAACCATCTTAAACGATTTACTTAACAATATTCATATAATTAATATTAATGACTGAACTAAATGAAAATGTATACGTACACAAAACTAACGAGAACGCCACCGAGTTTTACAAAAAACAAAAGATTGCCGCGTATGTCCCCTTTAAGTGTGTCATTTAAGCAGCCAATGAAATGATGTTCTTACGTTACGCGTAACTTAAACAGTCAATGAAGTGATATTCTTAAGTTACGCGTAACATAGGCTTAAGTTACGCATAACATAACTAACAAATGAATGATGTTCTTATGTTACGCGTAACTTAAGCAGCCACTGAAACGATGTTCTTAAGTTACGCGTAACATAGGCTTAAGTTTATTCGTAACTTAACTTTGGTTACGCGTAACGTAGGAGCTTATGACCCTGGTGGCCAGAACCGCATCTTTTACGCTACATTAACCGTGGTTAACTCGTAATTTAATCCTATGTTACGCGTAACAGTGAGAACATGATTTCATTGGTTTAGTTTATGTTATCCGTAATGTAGCTTGTGTTATGCGTAACATCTTAAGCGTATTACATGTGTTACTATATATAGTAACAAAAAACGGCCCGTTTATCGTGCAATACAGGCATTATTCTATGAGGTCATATACACAAGCACGTAGAAACGGCGGGCCAAATTCCATATGAAGAGGCCAAAAAACCCAGATGGTGGGCCGAAGACATCCATATTAAAATCTAGACATGCGTTACATACATTAAACATTAACAGTATAGGTATTTGTTTTAATAATTGACCACGAATCAGTCGAAATCGGGGCATCGTGACACATGTATCCAACGACATACTGCGTCGGTTTGAAAATGGAGGCCAAAATGATCGCTACCTGTCAACATTTCGTAGTGTACACAGGAGATCATCTGAGAAGATTCACAGAGATGAAGGATGGATATTAATGAAATTGTGGAATAATGAAAAATAAGAACGATTCAGTCTAAATCTAAATATGACGTGAAAATAAAGTGTGACTGGCTCGGAGACGTTAAACGGCTCGAGGAAAACCAACCTGAAGAACTAAATAAGCATTTAGAACTTTATTTTGTTTAACCATTACGAAAAAAATATGGATCAAGGGTCAAACATTCATGTCTCTTTGAGTCTGACATGCGATAATTTGGAACAAGTTTCGTATTTTCGTATGATAGTGCTGACACGTTTACCAACGAAAAGACGACCATACTATGTAACTAAATATTTCTGGTAACATATTAAATTTGATCGCACTGACTGTCTTCAACAATCTATTATCAGGCCCGTAATTACGCTGAGGCAGACATTTTTTTGAAATCACAGGCAGAAAGCACACACACGTACAAAATAATAATCTGAGTGTGATGGGGAGGACTTTGCTTGTAACAAGGGAAATTTCAGGCCTGGCTACGGGACTGATTAATATAAACTGTCGTTCTGGTCTTAGTTCAAATAAAAGTCATACAGGAAACAATAAATGTAACGTTAACGTTATGTGAAATAATAAATATTCTCCTACCTTTTTATCCTTAAATTATATTTGCGAAACCAAATGCCATTTTTAAAATATCCATCCTTCTACAAGCTCAAACGTAAACAGAAACAAATGACAAAGTCAAGGCCGTGGAATAACAACGTCACTTTGAAAAACAACGTCACCATTATGACGTATGTTCTTACAAGATGGCATCGAATTGCCTATTTTAAATGACACATCCTACGATTGAGGCATATTTACGTCATACGTTTATTTTATTCTTGTAAATCAGTGACAGAAATGAATATAAATAAAGAGTCACATTTAAGCAAAAAATACACAAGTAGAACATGTTTTAGTTTTTCTATCTACCCAAAATGATATTGTTTTGGTGACACATGTAATAAACAGGTCATTAACTGGGGTAGGTGTGTCTCTTTGTGACATTGGCCCTTGATAGCCATATGAGGCCCTCGAGCTAAAGCTATCGGGCCTCATATGGCTATCCCGGGCTATATCACAAAGAGGCACACCTACCCCAGTTAATAACCTCTAATTATGACCCTGATGGCTAACCATACTATGATGTAACAAGTGTAACAGTCAAGGCCTACAATAACGAAGCAGCTATATACACAGTGGGTTAGGCAATAGGCACGAGATGTAGCAGTAACACTACGCATAAGCATAAGTATAAGCAGGGAACGTGTAAAGTAATCGTAGGTAGATAGAATCTAAAGATAGATACAGTATAAAAAAGAGAGATAGCGAAGAAAGAGATATATAGAGAAAAACAGACGGAGTAAGCATTGCAATAGCACACGTAGAAAACATACGCAATTAGTATAACGTAAATAGTGTAATACCAGGGCATCATTATTGGAAAAAGACAAACAGGACCCATCTGGAACCAGTATAAGGCCAGTATATCAGCATAGCGCGTAGAATCATAAAACAACATAGTAAACATATGCAACTAGTTTAATACCAGTACACCAATACGTAGCATATATATAGCCAAAAACATCGGAAGCATATCTTACAATACTCTCCTTAATCTTACTAGATTATATTCAATATACCAGTATTAGGAGATTCAGAAAACTTAGGAAACATAAGTAACTAATAAAATGCAAGTATAGCAACATATAAAACACATAATATATGCAACTAGAGCAATAACAGTATTCCTTTTTAAAGAACGACATTTCAAATTCCAACGTCTTATTTCAAGCAAACCTATTATCTTTAAAAGGAATCCCGGACAAGATACAAATTATAACAGGGATCTGTCCAATATTACCTTTTCACAATAAGGCCATTATATTTAAGTATTCGTATTATGAACCATCAAGACAGGGAATTGCTGTAGGAGGAGGGAAAACAACAAAAACTTGGACAATACATGTTTTACTTCGCTCGAAAGGACAACAGAATGAAATGTTCGACTAAAATCCGAGAGGAGGTAAAAATAAAAGCACAATAAAACAAAATTCGTCGTAGGATGGTTCGTAAAACGAATTATCAAAAAATAATGGCCTAACGCAGCTTAATTTTAAAAAAACATTTGTGCTATCTTCACATTAACTTCGACTATAAATTAACATTTGCTAATTATCATGACCAAACATCCTTGCAAACCAAAAGTATTTACAATAAAACCTTAAACTTGGCTAAAATAAGTTCTATTTTGGTAGAATGCACCATAGAACAGTATAGACCGCACATCGTAAAAGGAGGTAATCTCAAAAATGCAGATTCTGAATATAGACTTTTCTAAGAAATGCAAACATTTATTTTATTTTTATATTAAATAACCAACGAGATGGGACAGACTGTACATGTCTTGTAGCATAGTGTGCTTAGGGACCCTGTCCGCACTCTAAATTCCATTTATCGGAAGTAAGAGTATGGTAAAGCGCCGCCCCTTTGTTGATCATGAATACACCGTTTGTTGCTATGCAGTCATAAAAGGAAATATCACCGACCATACTACAAATGTGATTGACGAATAATGTGTTGTTGTAGGTGGAGTACAAGAGTGTGTGCATGGAAATTCTTACGTTACGCGTAACTTAATTAACTAATGGATGACGTTCTTATGTTACGCGTAACTTAAGCAGCCATGCAATGATGTTTTTATGTTACGCATAACGTAAACAGCCAACGAAGTGATATTCTTATGTTACGCGTAGTATAGGCTTAAGTTACGCGTAATATAGATAACCAATGATGTAATGTTCTTATATTAAGCGTAACTTAATTTAATTAATTTAAACAATATTTTATTCAAGTACTGAATGGGATTGGACAACACGCAATGCCTATGTAAGACCTCTCCCGAAGCGTAACTTAAGCAGTCAATCAAATATTTTTATTAAGCTACGCGTAACATAGGCTTAAGTTACGCGTAACTTAATTTTAGTTATGTGTAATATAGGATATTATGATCCTGGCGATCAGAACGGCAACATTAACGCTACATTAACGGTGGTTACGCGTAACTTAAGCCCATGTTACGCGTAACTTAAGCTTATGTTACGCGTAACATATGAACATCATTTCATTGGCTGCTTAAGTTATGCGTAACATAATTTGGTTAGGCGTAACATCTTCAGCGTTATGACCCTGATGGCTAACCATACACGCATGCCTTATAATCAAAGTATGTTAACTGCAGTTTTACTGTGTTTTAAAAACACATTGATTAAACCATTCGTTAATAGTATAAACATAGTTTGCAATCCTATTTGTTCGAAAACATAATACTAATACAAATTTACACTTAACATATCGTTAGTCCAACTTCGTTTGTTTTATCTGCAGCCTATTCCAATGCCATATTTGGTACTTTAGACCATTGCAATTGTATAGATTAACTTCCTCACCCTTGCCCGCTGTGAGACACTTTCCAGTGGCTACATTTATTATCGTACCGTCGTCTCCGTATCGCCAGACGGACTCAGTATTAAACCATTTTGCCGCGCTTATCTGTATGTTTATATTTGTCGCATTTTGTTGATCATTGGCATAAAGCAAAGCTGCTTGTGTTGAACGTATCTGGGAGTCTTCTGTGAGAAGGAAATACTGATTTCCAGCAACAGGTGCACTGCAGCCGTATACAATCAATTTACGCGTTTCGTTAATGGTTGCGACATCTAAGCATTTTCCTCTATACTTGTTAATTATTGGTCCTCTTGCCTTGAGGTTTTCGGGAAAATAGACGTTCGAAAATGTTTTAATCCTATCAGCATAATATTGATACGGTTTACACTTATTTTTTATACGAATTCTATGTCGATCTTCTAAATCTCCAGTAGTAAAGTTCTTATCTTTTATAAAGTCCCTTATCAGGTCTTGAGGTTGTCCATCCATCCATACTTCAATCGTCCTTGCCTTGTTTATAGAGTGATAATCCGATGCCGTTTTTAGACCGCCCCATGGAGTAATTCTGAGGAAAAGAGTCATTAAATTAGTAATATTGGTTAAGGAAAGAAAATATTCAGGAAGAAAAGTAAATATTCATACGACTAATTTGTTGTTCATAGTAGTGTTCGACACATAAATAGGTCATATTGCGCGCAAAAACTGATGAAAGATGACGAAATGAAGTATTAATTAAACATTAATGTAAATATATAAAGATAAAACAAGATTTCTTTTAGGAAATCTAAAACAAGACTAAAATCTACAGTTTCAAATAACTCTTTTATAGTATTAACATTGTAGTATCTCTGGCGCATAGGATCAAAGTCTACACATTCCAACAATATGTGTTTGACCATTAACGGTGAAAATCAGGGTATACAGTCTGGTAATTGCTCAGCTTGTAATACATATGAATGAGTATAACGTGTATGCCCTATCCTCCACCGGGCTAGGACAACTTCTTCCCGACGAATGGGTCTACTAGAAGAACGCCATTCTCCGAGTAACGGTTTAATTGAACGGAGTTTATTGTTAACTGACAAATCCCAAGCGGCTTGCCAAGATTTACGAATAAATGTGTTAATACATCTTTTAAAATCAATATAAGGTAATTTAGCATTATATATATGTAAACCTAACGCTGCTTTAGCAGCACTATCAGCTATATCATTACCACGTATTCCTACATGACTTGGAAGCCAGCAGAAAATAATAACAATACCAACTTTAAGAGAATTGTACAACTGGGTTATCATGTTTCATATTACCCAGTGCTTGAAGAGATGAAAGGAAATTAGAAAAGATTACAAAATGGTCATCATCAGATTCCTGAATATCATTTAAGGCAAGTGCAATTGCCTTAGGTTCAGCTGAGAAGATAGAGGCCTTTTCAGGCATACGGCTAATTATTCTGTATTTGTGAACAACAGCTGCTGCAGTTACCTTATCTTCATCTTTAGAACCATCTGTGTACATATGTTGAAAGTTAGGCCATGCCGTTTTTTAATTATGATTAGCGTCCGGACATTATGAACATGATGCAAACGTTCGTTGAAGCAGACTGAAATTGTACCAATGTGAATTTATTCGTTTTTTAACTTACACACACATTCTACTGGTTTTATATAAAGTAAACAAGAGGTAAGTGAGGTGCAGTACTTATGGCGAGCCAAATAATTGCTGTTTGCGTTAACGAGAACGACAAAATCATTTTACATTGGTATGTTATACAAATTAATTCGCAACAAACGTTCTCGTCACTGCTTGAAAATAGCATAGATGCAAGTGAAAAATCCACGCCTGGTGCTAGGTTTAAATATCCTATTGATTTGAAATCTACAACTTGTTCCAAATGCCGAATTATCACAAGTTGTGACAGTATTGAAGTGTGGTGGGGCTTGCTAGTGAAGGACACTCTTGAGTGTTTTAACTTGAGCCGAGTTTCTTTCGAATTGAAGCCAACACAAGATATTTCTAGCAACAAAAATGCATTCACAGAACTTTTTATGAGAAGGTTGTGTTTATACTCATTTATTGAACTCACAACCTTAGCATGTTAGGTTTGATCTCAGGTTGTATGTGCTTTGTTTAAATGAATTAAGCTATAAATCCAAACGATTTGATTTCATTCATCCAATGATTTGATCTCACTTGCCAGAATCTTATGTCTATGCATTATGAAAATCATATAAGTATTTTACTCAAAAGCAGTAAATAATACTTGAACATTCCAAGTACTAAATGTTAATACTAATATGTGTATTATTTTTGACAAAGTCATTCGATGTCTATATGAGTTTCCAAAATGCGTGTTCTCTAGTCAATTATTTTATTGTTTTAACTATCCTTTATGAAACTTAAGTTTTATGAGACATTTTCATAGTTTAAATAAAGGTTTTAAATGTTTTAAATCATGTTTTGTGACCATTTTTGCTGTATTACTGTTTTCTTTTTTCGAACAGAATTTGTGTGGGTTTTTTTAATAGGTAGCTACATTTCGCGAAATAGAGTTGACGCTAAACAAAAAAATAAAACGGCTTGGCCTTACTGTATTTCGATTTAATTTCATTAAATTTGCTTTGAAAGACAGTAGCATCTGTACTGGATTTTTGATTTATATAGTACATGTATACTATGATAATATGGTATATATATATTTATATCGTTTGATATAAAATATCCGTTTCTGATGTTTATAATACCGTAATTCCTAAGCATAAACATCGAGATTAATAAAACATATACATGACTTTATATATAATGCTTAAATATGAGCTTAATATATTAGATACATACCGATACATATGTATAACCTTTGAACATGGTATCATCTCTATTCGTCCACCACACAACCACACCTTTATTGACAACTCCATTTGTTCCGATCCCCAAATCTGCATACCTGGATCGAATCCTCCTAGCTGCAGAAAGAAATCTTTACGCATTACGGCCATCATTCCCTGAATTGTTCCATACTCTAGTGGAGCTACACTGTGGTTTCTTTGCTGACGAAATTCATCACTGTACCATGCCCACATTTGATCCAGATTTATTGGGTCAAAGAATGGAAATTGTGTATCAAACATTGGATCTGTTGCATTGGGGTCGTCGAGACGAGCTGCAAGATCATCTTGGAGTATTGCTCCAACGTGAGAACACAGAAGGGCATTCGGTTCTTGTACAAGTCTGTAAACAAGTGGTTCAAGCCAACCTTTTCCTACCTCCATGTGTCCGTCCATAACAACAAAATAATCAGCTGACGCTGCTTCGATGCCTTTCTGTCGGGCAAGCATTAGTCCCAATGGCTCTTTGTTTTGTACAAGCTTTAGTTTTTCAACTCTTGCCACGTGGATGCCCACTTTTCTCTTGAGTTCCTTGTCTACAGAACCGTCATCTACTAAAATAACCTCTTTAATAAGCTCAGGTGGTGTTATTTCCAAGACGCTGTATGCTGTCCTCAACAGAATACTTGGCCATTCATCTCTAAATATAACGACAATACTCACAGGAGGGAGATTATCTGGATATACAATGTCCTTACATTTCTGCGGTCGCATGTCCGGAATTCTCCTCTGTAGACTTATTAAATCACTTATGTAGGTGTTAAATCCATGTGCTTTTTGTTTTTCTGCCAGATCTCTCAGTTCTTCTGCCGTAAATTCATCTTTTGGAAATTCGACTTTAACTCCATTCTCACCAGGTCCGTAATGGACATGAGACCGTGTTTTGTACACGATTTCTGTCCGGTTAATGTAGACGAATTGCGTAATATTACGAACCTGATTGGATCGATTCTTAAGCAGAATTAATTCCTTTTCACTAAATTCGAGGGTTTTATTAAATGTGTCATCATGAACCTTATGTACTATGAAAACCAATAAAATGGCGTAAATTAGTAAGATACATTTAAATAAATTACGTATGTTTAATAAACGTTCCATCATGTATCTTAATTGCAAACATAAACAAAAAAAACAAATACACTAAGTTGAAATCCGTTAAAATATCAATTACAACAACTTTAGAATTCACAGATATGCTTTTTGAAAGATTAAAGTTTGACCATTACATATTCCATCTATCCGTTTATGGAAATGTATGTATGCACTATCATATTGCAAGAGGGCAATTACTATGTAGTGCTGTGTTGTCCGTTTGAGAGAACAATAAATCTAATATGAACTCGTAACCAGATACAAGAAGATACCTAAATATAACACCTAATGCTTTTTAAATAGAAACATGTAATTATTCAACCATTACTTATGCTATATTGATATGAGCGATACGTGAATATGGCAACATATGTCGTCAATCTTAGATAAAATCATCTCTTGTGCGTCATATGTGCCGGTTTGGCTACAGACTATAACAAGGCGCAAATTCCTGTAATATTTCGTACAGGTTTTAAACGTTTGCTATGGGTAGTTTATATATTGTTCAAATGCAAAACACATCTCTGTTGTAATAGTTTATTCTTCTCCAGACAAATGGCAATACTCCTTGATTTATTTATTGATAGACTAGTGTAATGTGGCAATATATAAGTATCACATTCATGAGAGGGTGGCAGTAAAAATGTTCACCATGAGGATATGATTATGGCGCGAGGCAAACCCAGAAGGGTGAACATGTTAACTGTCACATGTTTTGAACGCATTGGGACTATCAAAATATATATATATATAGTAAGAAAAAGTAAAAACATAGTCCGGCCATCGCTAATTATGCTAATGCTATGTTATGCTAATTCCATGTTGTTGTAGATTTTATCTATTACATTCAATTAAATCTAAAATGTGTAAGTTTTCACAATATAAGTCTACAACTGGTCTCAAATCAAGAAAACACTGTATTGTGCGTTTTTGTGTGTTGTATTCTGTCTGTATTAAATATAAGGCGAGAAAATGAAAAATGAAAATATATGAAATATATATATATATATATATATATATAAAGACTATGTTAAATTTTTGAACTCCGCCAAGCTTTCAGACTTACGTCCTTCGTCAGGGCTAATTTACTAATCCAATATGTATATAATGATATATGAAACTTTATAAGAGTTTAAAATTTGATGAGATTTTGAAAACACAGCTAAATAATTTGTATATGGATCAGAAGTTCTTCGTTCTAATTTGGGTAGTCATACATCGCAATACTACTACTACTAATAATAATGATAATAATAATGTGTTCTATTTATAATTGCCCCTATTGCGGCTGTAGTGTCGACCAACAGTATAACACGAAGCATCAATTCGTCGGTAGTATTTATAACGAAAACTATGTGAAATAGTACGGAGATTATCGAAGCTTATAGCGTATAAACAATAATTTACGATGTAAATTTAATGTAAAACGCTTGTCATATATTACAGATGTAATAATGTTAATAAAATAAAATAGTACAGTTAATGTAAGCAATGTTTTTTGGCGATACAAGACTCCCATTATCAGACCGTACCGTACCCTCCGTTATCATTTAGTACAACTTTACAAATAGATGGATGTACGGAGCGGATTTAGTTACTTATTTATTTTCTAGTATTTAAATTTAAATATACCTTTGATGCATTGTTAATTAAAAGGTATGCAAATCCATTTGTATTTTTACATCTTTATAACAGAATCGCAGATCTAATAACAAACTTGTGTTAGTATGTCTTTGGCAGAATGTACTGTACGGTACGGTATATTTAATAAGTTGAGACAACGGTTTGTAATGTTGTACAATGTTTTATCCGAACAATATTTAAATATACACATGCGATAGCTGTTATCATAAATGATATAAATATATAGATCACCTACATCGCTTGTATTCATACATCAATTGCAGTTTCGATAAGTATCCGTACCGGAGCACCTGCTATTTTCGATAGTTTCCGTTATAGTACGGAATGTTCGGTATGGTACGGCTTTACCCCAACCATTATCAGAATTTGTTGAAATAGCATGACATTGTTGTTTATGCTTGTACAAATCTCATTGAAGGAGTAAAATACCAATCAATCTGAATTACATGATATTCGGAGCATTGTTTTACTTGATCGGTGTTGATTTAGAACTAACATAATAAACCAATAAGACAGTCTTACGTAAATACAGGCTCTCTTGTAAAAATAGCTCTCTATATTAAGCTCTCTATATTTAGAAATTATTGCTGTAGGCTGGTTCCCGAGTAATCACTTACCAATAGATGAATAAAGCGCCGTATTTTAGACACGTATTTGGGAGATTCGTAGTTTTGGTAAACACTCGATACAAACAAAGCTGCTTTCCGAAAGTTTCCATAATTTGTAACTCTCGTCTTATAGTGTTAAATCAGTATGCATATTCCAAGAACAATGTTATTATCATGTCAGCTCATTTGCTCAGTTTAGTAAAGAAGGAAAATAACAATTGCTCTCCATTAATTACTTCTCCTTCCAGTGGCATTTATCAAACATAATCTCAAATATATCCGTCGGCTTCAAGTTCGAAATTAAGATTTTTTTCCACTGAAATCATCAAAATAAAACTCTAAGCATACAATGTACGCGTATAGCGAAAACGAGAATGAAAATGTAGCAACTTACAAAACGGACAATTAATTAAATCTAATGATTCGGAATTTGTCACAATCAGCATTATATAATACTCTGGTTATCTGTAGAGTCCTTAACCCGTCTTAATTCTATTCCATTGCCATACTTGATCGCCCTGTCCGTTGCAGTTTTTACGTGAGACTTCCTCACGATAGTCCGCCGTGAGACACATTTACCTCTATATAAGTGGACTTCTGCTTTCTAATGACATTAAGCAATGCCCCTTGATGTGAGCGAATTTGCTGGTCTTGGGTTAGCATAAAGTACTGATTTCGAGAGACCTGTTTGTGACACATGTATACAATTAATTTGTAATTTCATTTAATTTCGCAATATCTACACATGTTCCTGAACATTCATTTTTCACTTGTCCTCTTGCCTTTAAGTTTTCTAGGAGAAAGACATTGGAAAACGACTTCACTGTATCAATATAATATTGATACAGTTTGCATTTGTTTTCAGAGCGGCGTATTCTATGTCGGGCTTCTAGATCACCAACAGTGAAATTCTTATTTTTAACAAAGTCCATAAGAAGGTCTTTATATTGCCCATCCATCCATACCTCAAACATCTCCTAGCTTTGTTTTTAGAATGGTAATTGGATTCTGCCTTTACTCCACCCCATGACGTTATTCTGTGGAAGACATAACAGGTTCTTGTTATTCCATTGACTATTGTATTATCTCAGATACAATTAGCAGCATACATATTTGCCATCTACAACATAATGTATGCTTACAACAAACGTATAACCTAGCAGGGATATTTTACTTACTTTCCCGTTTTAATGGGATGACAATAGTGTAAGAGTGAGGTTTGATGCTCCCTAGAACCCGGTTTAAAGCATCGCGGCCTTTTTGCCACTGAACGTTCCAAGGCGAAAACCCTATTGTCAACCCTTTTATGTTTGTGATGTCATGTCCCGCCTTGTATTCATCTTTGTAATTGTTGTGTGTTTCTGTGCGTGTTTGTGGATGACTGTGGTCCTTGAATGCTACATTTCCTGTTTGACTTTTATATCTACTTTTAGATTTAAAAGTCATACTAGAAGTGTAGAATTCACAGAATACTGTCACACAAAACAATAATTTTAAATAGCAGGAAATACATATAAATATTTATGCCAACCTTACTAATGCACTATTTATATAACCCTACATTCACTTAGTTGTGCTCGGTTTGATGTGTCTATCATAGTTTAATTAAAATTGGAAAGAAAAAACAACATAATATGATATGAAATTGAAACGGCCATTTATTTATTAAATGACATATTTGAAGTTTTCAAAACATACCAAACATGTTTAATGTTTAATTCCTTGAACTATATGAACTAATAGTTAGTAACATCAAAGGTGGGGATCTATATAAACGCCACATATTGCTACACAATCTATGTCCATTTATCTTGAAGTAGATGTGCAAGCAATAACCCCCATCAGCAACAGTGAGTGTAAGTAAGTAGTAAATAAAAGTTACATATTTAGGATGTTTACACACATGACTGAATGTAATTACCAATTAAAACAAACTCATTTGACTAGAGTGAAATAACATGACTAGTATAGTAAATGTAAGTATCAAACCTCTTTGACAAGACTAGAATAGCAATTGTAAGTATCAAACTGATTTGACTAAAGTGAATGAGCAGGACTAAATAACATTGTAATTGACATTCTTATTTGACTAGAGTGAACAAACATGGCTAGAAATAAGTCACTTAAAACTGAGAAGTGTCTCCAAATGCAAAGTGCAATATAGACATAGCCCGCCTGTAGTAGTAATAGTAATTGTATGGTATTGAGATAGCAGTGTTTCTTTGTACTTTCAATAAGTGCCCATCAAGGTGAACCAATATACAGAGTACACAGTACCTAAACACTATACATAACAATATAACTAAATTAGATAAAAATGTCCAGAGCCCCTGACTCCATAGTGTATTTATGTAATGCTTACATTTTAAGCAGAACAGCACTAAAGGTACAATAGATAATCACTTCTGTGAGTAACTAAAACCAGGTGAATACCTGAAGTGTACATATTAATGGTATAACACATTCATGTTTAACCTGAAAGTAAAAACCCCAAATGGCAAATGCAAGTAATCCTTCAGAGGCCCCTGTCCCCATGAAGAAATCAGCTCACAGTTACACAACAGACTCCCTCGCCCGTCACAACCATGTACAAGTCAAGTCGAAAGATGTAGGAATCATTTATAGCGCAACCACAGCCCCTATAGTTTCAGAACTGGAATTCTTATATATTTCTTAAAAACATTGGAAGACCATCTTCCAATTAATTGTATCTTTTGGTCCGATATTCCTAATGTGGCAGCTGTTGTTGCTGCACCAATCCGAAAACTATGGCCTTTATAATACTGACTATTACATCCCGCCCAATTGAAGGATAGATGTAAGTTCTGGGTAAAAAAGGCTCTTGAAACATGCGTTCCATCCATAAAGGAGAAAAGGGGGCCATTCGCTGGACAACACAGTTCAAAATATGCGATAAGTGCATGTACCGGACATTGTTGTAGACTGTCCTTACGACATTGTATGTAAATTGTTTTTTCTGCCCCTTTGCTGTGTTTATAATCCCTGAAGTGAACTTCTACGCCTACCATCAGACAAGCAATGTATTTAAATTTAATGTCGTGAACTTCAAGGATGGGTTTGTGTTTTTTGTCATAACCAGTCGGATTGGTAAATTCCCCAACTCTTAAAAAGGCATAAAAAGCCAATAAGTACATAACTTTCAGTAATGCTCTGTTAAAATAAGAATTAGACGTATGAGAAAGGGACAACAACAAGTTTTCTAAAATCTTAGGAGTGATAGATAATCTTGCGTCCGGTTTTGATTTCATTTTTTGGTAACCCTGCAAGCATTTTTTGACCACGAAATTGTTTGTAGGGTCAGCCAAATTTTCAATTTTATGAAAGTAACTCAGAGCCGAAATGTATGTTGTGACTGTGGAAGCAGATACTTTGTTAGTAAAGCAAAATGAGATAAAAAGCAATATCTCCTCAATAGAAGCTGGAATTGTTCTATTTGTTTTAAAAGTCGTGTTCGAAAAGTCACCATAGACAGCCAGCGCTCTCTCATAAGTTTTCCGACTTGACATGGATAATGAGTTGTGAATCAGTTCTGAGGCCACCTCTTTCAAAGATTCAACATCTCCTCCGGTATTTCCATGACCACTGGGTTCCGGAATTGGCAGAGTTGAAGGAAATCCTGAATCTGTTGACGAGAAAGTTTATCAGCTAGAATATTTGTGAGACCTGGAATATGTCTTGATTGAAACATGATATTATGTTTTAAATATTGTACAACCATTCACCTAACGGAACACATGAGCGTTTTGTCTTTTGAAGATTGTTTAATGATTATGTGAACAACAGATAAGTTGTCACAATGAAAAACAATGCATTTATCCTAAAGTCGTTGAGCCCATAATTCTACAGCTAAAACAATTGGCAATAGTTCTTTGACAGTGATATGATAAACTGTCCATGATTGTGGCCACTTTTTTGCAAACCACTGCCTACCTAAATAGCCAACAAAATCAATATCACTGGCATCAGTATAGAGATTAAGGGACACAGAATTTTCCAATACTTCTGACAGAAACAAAGACTTACCATTGAATAGACGAAAAATAACGACCACGCTTCCAAATCAGCTCGAGCCTCTTTGTTAAGACGTCTTTTATGATGTGCCTTTTTTAAAACCTATTGTCAGGTCAATTAGCCTGCGTAGAAAGGGGCGACCTGGCGAAACAACCGAACATGCATATGATAGTAATCCAATCAAAGATTGAAGCTCTTTTAACGTGACCTATTTTTTGGATTTGAAATGAGACAACAAGTTCCGTATTTTGATGATTTTTTCCCTAGGTAAACGTTTTTCCATAGCAATCGAGTCTAGTTCTATGCCAACGAAGGACAGTGATGTACGTGGTAACACTGTTTTTTCTGGCTTGATGGAACACCTAAATCTTTTGACAACATTAAAATTTGTCTAGATCGGACAAAACAGCATCACCTTTAGCGGAACCAACAAACAGAAAAGCATCCAAAATATGGGCACAACCCGAAACAATAAGTTTGTGTTCGGCAATCCATTGCAATGCAGTACTGAACTCTTCAAATAGAGTACATGATAAACTCAGGCCCATCGGTAAAGTTTTGTCAAAATAGAATTGATTATCTATACAAAACCCCAATAATTCATAATCATCAGGAGAGATTGGTACAAGACTGAATGCATTTTCAATATCCGTTTTAGCCATTAAAGATCCTTTCCCTAACTTTTTGACAAGGTCAACTGCATGATCAATATTTTGGTACTGTACTGAACAAATTGTAGATGGAATCCCATCATTAATGGAACTCCCTTCTGGGAAAGACAAATGGTGAATTACTCTGTATTGACATGGGGCCTTTTTAGGCACGAGACCTAAAGGCGAAATTTGTAAGTTAGGAAATGGTTTAGAATCAAAAGGGCCAGCAACTCTACCTGCCTCAATTTCAATTTGGATTTTTTGTCTCAAAATGTCCGGATTATCACGGACTGATTTTAAGTTGTCACATATTCGGAATGATCGTTGAACATTAAATGGAATGTTAAAACCATGTGTAAAACCTTGAGTCAAAAACTGTATCTTATCAAAATCGTAACCCTGTAACCATTTTTCCAATTGTGGTACTTTAATTAGTGTAATAATGTCACTACGATCTGGCACTTGGCATGGGCTTATTCCTGTTTGTTGGTCTGTCTGCATACTTTCTTTGTATGTGCACCTCCACATTTCTGACAGACATGTGCATATGTGAACACCTTTCTGGAGCAATTGCCATTATTGAAGGAATAGCATGGCCTCTTGGGAGGCCTGTTTTTGCCAAGAAAGGGCAAGGGTTGCATTTTTGGCTTTCGACATATGCCCATAGCAAGTGCCTGATTGTAGGTCTCAAAATGGACCTGACTGAAATTAAAGGAGTCACCTAAATTCTCCCGCATATGCCGAAACTGCTCATCGTAATACAGGGCAGCTAATTCCCCCGCCTGCTTGCTCAGGGTTTGTATGGTATTGGCATCATTCATTAATTGGGGTGCCATATCAGGGTACTTTTCAGTATAAATACCCACAAAAATGTGGAATGCCTGAAACCACTGGTTCATAGACCTAATGGGCACTGTGGACGTTTTCTTAAAGACAAGGGCCCCATTATCCCCTTCTACAACCTCCATTTTAGATGTATCTTTTGAACATAAAAGGGTAGATAACTCAATATAGGACTCTGCCCAAATTTTCCCTTTTATTTTTGGGTCGATGCCCAAAGTAAGCGGACGGGCAACATTAGCCGCACAGTTTTGGATGTCCTGTACAGTAGTAGTAGTACTACAGTAACTAGTACCTGGTGCATCGGCATTGGGTAAACCACTGTTCTCACTTGGTGGATCATCAGTGTGCCTACTGCCACTGGCTGGATGTAAAGCAGAGCCTGAAGCTGCCGTGGATGTAGCAGGTATAATGCCCATCTCCTGCAAAGCTTGTACCACGCCTTTTGTAACAGCCGGTAAAATTGCTGTGACCATTTCTGCTAGACTAGGGGTGGCACTAGGAGAGCTGGATACGCCAGGGGTGGCACTAGGAGGGCTGGATAAACCAGGGTTGGCACTAGGATGGCTGGATACCTCCCTCATTGCTTATATCCCGAGCTGTTTTCCTTCTCTTCCTGGGTGGTAGTCCAGACATGACTGAAATAGTTATAAACACGGATAGACATCAGTCATTAAACACAATTGACCACTTGTGTGAACTGGCCACTATAAATTATAATTCAAGTCAGACTATATACATTATAAACCACCACAGCTAAAAGGTAGCTCATGGCATGCCAGAAGGAAATGAAAATGTATTAAACGCTTATCACAACTGTGAAAAAATACGTATTTTCATATTCATGAGTGAAATAATACTATAACTGCTAAAACGTAGCACTTATATATATAGGCAATTATGTGCCTATTAATAAAGGTATTGAAAATGTATAAGACGCTAATCACAAAATGTGATAAAATACATATTACCTTTAAAACGGATGTATAACTGTATATATACATATATTATACATATATACCACAGAAATATCAAGATTGAGAGAGAACAAACATCAACTAGTTATTTCGATCCGTCAGTGGCGAGATAATTATTGTGTGTGGTGGTGGGGAATGGGGTGGGGTGGGTGTTAGAAAGGGTTCTAGGGTATTAAAAACCTTCTTTTTCCGTATTACCAATATCTATAAAATGGGTCAGTAGAAATAGAATAATCTAGTCTACCTACTTGTGCCTAAGTAAGAAATGTATCCGTAAAATAGGCATTGTATGTGGTAAATAAAAATATGTTTCTTTTCAAATTGTTTGAAAAATATAAAAAAAACAATCGGAAGTTGATTTTGCTAGGGGATTTCAATGCGAAATTTGGTCCATCAAAAATGAGATTTGTTTGACAATGTCTGTAATCTAATATGCTGGACACGATTTGGTGGGGCTAAATATAAATCACTTTAGCCCATCACGTTCAGTTGCACCCCGTCCCGAAATATATCTGTTTCCATTTAACAGATAATGGTTGGATACATTTATAATTAAGACCTCAGAACCTCAGAATTAAGACCTCATTAGGTTAACTTTACTCATAACAAATTATGTCCTGTCGCTTCTTGTCCCGAATAATTTTTTCCGTTTAACATATAATTATTGGATATTTTTAATTCCTTTTTGGTATGATGATATGACATATCGCCACGGAACCTCAGAATTAAGACCTCATTAGGTTACACTTTACTCATAATAAGTTATATCCTGTCGCTTCTTGACCCGAATAAATTCTTTCCATTTAACAGATAACGGTTGGATATGTTCGATTCCATTTTGGTATGATAATATATCAAACTACAGAAAAAACCTTTGTTATATTTCACTTAACTAAGACCTTTTTACCAATGATAATAACGCTTCTTTTCTTGATTTAGATCTCTCGATTGAAAATGGTGAAATAATTAGCAAAATCTATGACAAGAGAGATGATTTTAATTTTGACATTGTTAATTATCCAAACTTGGATGGGGATGTTCCCCGAGCAACTTCTTATGGGGTGTATGTCACCGTCCCAATTGGCTTTAGGTAGGCGTCATCATAGGGTTCACAGCCTGTCCGGTCATCGTACAATTAAAGAGGAAAGCATAGTGGCGAACTGTAAAAGGGTCCACCACCAAGCATGCAGTACGTTGCAAAATGATAGGGTCATAAACTCTTTTGATAAACTTTTTTACAAGGTTAACAAAAATAGTATGAAAGTGATCATGACCAAGAATCTTACGAAGTTTATAAATCACAACACCATAGAAGTCAGGTTGTGATAGTCCTTGTCGCAGAAGAGTCCTTAAATTACTTTTATATTTGGAAAGAATATCAGGGTTACGATAATAAAATTAAAATCAGTTGAGACACATACACCCCATAAGAAGTTGCTCGGGGAACATGCCCATCAAAGTTGGGGTAATTAACAATGTCAAAATTAAAATCATCTATCTTGTCATAGATTTTGCTAATTATTTCACCATTTTCAATCGAGAGATTTAAATCAAGAAAAGAAGCGTTATTATCAGATATATAAGCTTTATTAAGCTGAAGTTCTTTAGGATAAATATTATCAACCATAGTTGGAAAGAAAGGGTTGTCAATTTTCAGTATGTCATCCAGATACCGAGAGGTGTCATTAAAAGCTTCAATAACATCTGCCTGGGTATCTAGTGAAAGACTCAATATGAAATATCTTTCATAGCAAAATAAAAATAAATCTGCGACAAGTGGTGCACAGTTCGTACCAATAGGGATACCAACAATTTGTTTATAAACGGTGGTACCATACCTGACGAAAATATTATCTAATAGGAAGATGAGTGCTTCACAAACTTCATACCAAGTCCATATAGTATAATTGTTTAAACTGCCGTTAGTAAAAACGCTTTAATATTATTACATGCCAAAAATGTAGTATTTTCTCTAGCGAATGTTTTTTGAATAAGATAAATTAGCTTGTCTTTAATAAGGTGATGTGGTAATGTTGTATATAGTGTAGGGAAGTCATAAGTGCTTATTGATGAAACTTGACCTTTATTGAAAATGTTATCAAGAACGTCTCCTGAATTGTTTATAGACCAAAATAAATTAATCTCAGAGTTTTCATAAGTTTTATCACAATATAGTTTAACGTGAGCTTTAACGGCAGTAAGACAAGAAGTTAAAAGTTTGGAGATGTTTGTTGTGGTGCAGGCACTAGAATTAGAAATAAAGCGAGCCTTGTACGGATTTTTATGTAATTTAGGAATCCAGTACATGGTAGGCAGTTTATTTTGCTTATCGTTTACACCAACCTTGAAAGTAGTGCACCGAGTGATATGTGCGGAAACAACATCATCCTCAGTAGAATTAACTGGAGTATACGAATTGGTGCTGCCGAGTTCCAGAGATAAAACACTGACGTAATGTAGGCGTCAAACAATAATTACTTGGATGAGCACAAAACCTTCAACGCGGTATATGAAACACATGTGTTTAAGGAAAAACTGGATCAATGAATGTCATACAATCCCTGTAGGATGTGAAAATAACAATATTGATTGGATGTACGGGGAGACTTTTAACTGTCGCCACACGGCACAAACAACACTATTACGGTAATAAAACAATATTGAAAACAATAAATGTTGTCACAGAGACATAAACACGCCACGATTGTTTTTTCTTACATTCTTCCCGATTTTTACCATCAGTTTTTCCTACCAAGCATTTTAAATCAATGTGGCGACCTCGCTTCTTTTTGTTTAAATACCTTGACATGCCTTACATATTGATTACAATTACCTTGTAACACGACGTGCTAGAGGTAAACATCAGCACAGAAATACAATTGTTCACATATAAGGGATACGTGTGCGTTAGAGTGAGCATTACAACACATATAAACTGTTCGCTGTTACCATGTATAATTATAAGATTACGTTATCAAAGTGAAAACTGTAAATGACTGTTGCTACCTTACCATCAGCAATGAATGAAAATTTAAAAAAAAAAAAAGGCAGGCTTGAACCCTACCTTCCTAGGCACTAACACGTCACCTCTATCAATTGCGCTATTGATTCTTGTGAAGGTTTCGTCGCTAATATACATATAATAGTAATGATTACATGCTACATTTTTCAGTAGACTGGTTTGCGAAAACGTCATTTCTGCATGTGAATTGGTAACCTTTCAACATTACAACATATGTGTTTATACCACTCCAGTTTTTCAGACGAGTTCTCTAGGAATTCAAGTTGTAAAGCATGCTTCTTGCCACTTACATGAGTCACAGTCTGTTAACCATAGACACATATAAAAGCCATATAAGAGTCAGCTGCATTCGGCAACTGAATAACGGCGTAAACTAATAATAGACATTTAAATAAACTACGTATGCTTAATAAATGTTCCATCTTTATAAATAGCTCCACGGCAGTTCTATATTACCTGATATTCTATTAGAATATAATTAGTCACCTTATGAAAGCCTCTCGTTTATACGCAACCTTTGAAGCTTGTTCTGGTTTCCGTCATAGTCCTTCTGTATCTCAACTGCCGTGGTGTTTCTTCTCTTCTTTTTACTGTTTAATGTATTTGATAACTATTTTACTGTTAATTATCTATGATGAGATCGATTAAGATAATTATGTGGTGCTAATACACAACATTACGTTTTGTGTTTATTCCTGATTGAGATGTATCTTAATTTTGAACTAAAAACCTCAGTTATTGCCATGTCAACAAATATGTCATGTCAAGTGAACATCCATTTGAGATCATATTTAACGTTTGACTTCTTTATTTCACTTAGGTTCATATATATGAACAGCATAAGCAACATGTTACAAAATACATTTACATATGAATGAACGTTTAGGATAGCAAAAATAAACAATTATTATTGAAGAAGCCATTTAATGTCTCAACTGATGGTGATGATAATTCCTCTGTGAAAGAATAGTAACGATAAAACTGTCAACTGACTGAAGTTAATCAACACCTTGATATCAATTTAATGGAAAAAAACTATGTACTCACTGATTAGCGGATTAGTAATATTGCAGTGGAAGCATATGCGACAATATCAAACTGTGATTTGGCAAAGCTGTCAACAAATACAATGTCTCTGGTTAGAAATACAGCTTATGTTTACAGCAGCATCTATACGGATATATACTGAAGGGAAAAAGAAACGCAACTCGGGAATTTCAGCTATATATTGTATAATTATACTGCACACTTAATTCCACATAATATTCCAAAGAAATCCCAAGATGTTTTGTATAAAACACTGGTTGCAGTTAGTTAGAGAAAGAACACAACTGTGATGTTGTAGATGTTTTTTTCACAGTACACTCTGTAACAAGAAATTCTTAAAAGTTGAATATCCTCTTTGGAAAATTGAGCCATTCCAATACTGTATTTAACGTAAAGAGTTTGCAAAATTTTGCATCCTAAGTTTTCTCACATGCTTGAGCCAAACGCGTACTCTGTCAATAATGAAACTGTTAAAGAATACTATTTGCTGCGTTATTTGTTGTTTGAGTATTTTTTCCGAAAGGAAAGATCTTAGGTAACCATGTACCATTCAATTAACAGTAGCATATTGTACATCTAATATATAGCGGAAATTCCCGAGTTGCGTTTCTTTTTCATTTCAGAATATGAATAAATCCACTGCAAATAAAAAATATATTTTTTTTTTTTCCATAAACATTTTTAGTTGATAAAATGGCGTACAGGATCATTTTATATCCAATGACATGCTTGTCGACAAGTAATACTGGGTTAGACACAGCATTGTTTTTAAGAACATGAATAATTATGTATTTTTATACTAATTATGTATTTTTATACTACAACACAGTTTTTTATGAATAGTGATCAATGAAACGTGCAAGTAATGGATATGATATTTTAACAATTATTTGCCTTTTTTTGTTTGCTAAAATAAAAAAACAGGTAATAACAAAAAGAAAAATATAAAATATTATATATTAAAATAAATGTAAATACAAAAAAATACACTTTAAAAATCCAAATGTCGATCTCCTACAAAGGCGTTGAAGACAATGAAGCAAAATGTGTGATTATTACAGAATATTTTAATCTTCAATATAGCCATACGAAACTGCATTACATGAAAATCAAATATAAAAATAAAATAATAATAATATGAAAATGAAATATGTGGGCGTTATGAGTTCCATTTAGTATAATACCAAGGCCAGAACATAAAAAGTGGTATTGTCATATTTATTGAGCCGCTTAGTATCATTGAGATTTTGTTATCATATTGTGAATTAGGACAACTAACACCACACACTGTCATGTTCATTACATTCGGTCATCATCAAGACCCCTGTGTGGTTTGAGACCAATTTATTTGTGGCAAAACAAAACTGTCGTGGCTGAAACGTACATGGAAAATCTGCAACAGAATATGCAGCAAGCAACTCTGCAGTTTTTACGGTGAGAAGGTTTTGTGCTTTTGCTGCATATTTTTATTTCAATGTAAATTAAAGTTTGGTTCATGATTGTTCATTCCTGTTGGCGCCACATGACCTGTTGGTGTTGGTTCGCCATAAAACCCAATGTAACTCTACTGTAATCAGAATAACTCCTTCTGCTATGACAAATGCTCATGTTATTTTTGTATTTGTTAATTCAGTAGTGGTTTATCTTCTTCTGACTGCATGTATTCGTCTTTGTCTTTATTGTCATAATGTGATTAACTTTATTATTACATATTCTGGTAATTCTTCATCAAATACCTCCATTGCAGCTATATTGGGTACTATTTGCGTCATGTCTGCTGTTGATTTTAAATGATATGTGCTTCTGCCATTTTTGCTTAATATGCCTACAGCCGATATGAACCCCAGAATATTTAATATCTTATGTTCGTGAATCATTAATGAACCATTTGTACTGTTTTTTTAAGTCTTCTAGATGTCATACTTAGTATCGATTACGACTTGTAAGAATGGACTTTGTTTGTAAGAATGCACTTGTTTTGCTTTATTATGTAGTTGTCGTCAATCCACATATATTTGTGTAGCTGATATAGCGTTAAAGAATAGCCGATGCCATTGACCATCACTTTATAGTGTTACTACTTCCAGTACCTTTTATAATTTTCACATTTTCATGTTTGTCTGCGACTAGATTGCCAAAGGTTTTAATAATCGTGGTCTTAAGAACAATTGGTACTCTGCGTCATATTTACTGTCCATGTCACGTATATATCTCTAGATATGTCTGTCAACCGTTCTACATATGACATGTATGATGTAAGCTTATTCAAGCTGTTTCACTACGTATGCTGTATGGTTTGACCTTGGTTATTTTACATCTTCAGACGGATTAGCTATAACATATGGATTGCTTACTAGTGTTATTTCCACTACTTGAACATAAATCAACTGCTAGATGTATTAGATCTTAACAATTTTAACAGATTTTGGAAAATTCGCTTAATTTCAATGTCAGATCCATATATAGCCAAAATAATGGACGACATATTATGTCACAATTTGTCGTCAAAATGTATTTCAAATATGGTCATAAACTGCTTTGGAAAACACACGAAAAGAAGACGTTCACAGTCATAGTTGACTGCGTACTGTGAAAGATACATTTTTCGACTATTATACATACTTTCATCTCATAGAGAACCTATGTCATGCCATAACGCGATATACTGTGATACACATCCTTTGAATAAACATATATTACATATTGTGTGATGATTTATAGTAGTAATCCAGTGAATAGAAAAGCCGTATCTACTCAGAGCTCTAGTGGGAAAAATCTCCCATAATGCTCTGTAGCCAGAAATCTGGAACTTCTTTTTTTGACCCAATTATATAAATTCAAAAAAAAATCAAAAATCTAAAAATAGATTATCAACAACAACAACATTAAATATCAATAAATAAGTGAAATGAAAAATTAAAAAATATATATTATAATGTAAATTAATAAATACTAATCAGAACAATAATATTTAATAATCATGATAATAAGTCAAAAACAAATAGCAAATTGTCCCTTTAATTTGACCGTCTGCTGTCCGTTTACAAATTTACTGGACTTTGTGTTGGAGCTGTATGACGTCACACATTTATGTATCAATGCGCGCTATTTGAAGGAGTGATCGAATGAAAGAAAGAAAATGAACAAAAGACAAGTTGTTTTCTTGTATATCATCCCAAAATATGTGATATATAGTTTAATAACCATTGTTTATTGAAATACGGGAAATAAAACTACATATATTTCACCGTCTTACACGTTTTCTCATACATAAAAATATGTTCACTGCTTTTGTCGTTTCTAAAACTGCCATCTGGACTGATATACAGGAAAGATTTCTTTGAGTCGTAAGGCACACGATCAACCTCTTCTTATTAGTTGATGTCTGGGAACCAGACTCACAACTATAGCTACTGCATTGATTTCATGATCTGTTTAAAGCATAAGTATTTTTCGTTCTGAAGCTATTGATCAGTACAGCTCTCTTCACTATGTCAGTGCCTTGGCGATTTTGTCAAAATGAGCCTGCTACTCTTTCAAATTTCTCAAACCTATGACCTTGTTATTTCTATTAAGTAGGCTACATACCCTACGGTCGCTTACATTAAATGCCAACGGTCGCTTTCCTTAGTCTTGATCGTCTTCGACGCTTGAATGTAAATAAAAACGTCTTGATAGTTTGTGCAGAAACAAATATAAAACCGGAAGCACGCGACCGTATTTTTTTTTATTAAAGTTCGTCGATATAATGATCTGTAAAGATAAAATATAGACTTATATTAAATAATTTCAAAACAAATTTGATGAGTTATTTTTTTCTAGTAATTTTCTTCATTCGACTTCGGTTTGAAATGTTTACATATGCGTATCGATTGAGGAGAACTAAGTATGTATTAGTTTTGTGGTCAAATAGTCCCCATTAAAATTAAATTGTTTTCGTGCATTATTTCAAATCTTGCAACATCTAATCTGCAGATATTCTGAAAATATATTTACTCAAGAAATAAAGAAGTTTTAGGCAAAAATATTCCAATTTAACAGGTTTTACCAAACTCTTGTAATTCAGTAGTTAGCAGAGTTATATGTGAGTGCAAGGAACGATAACTCTGCGTGGAGATTGCGATTATTTATGCTGAACAAATGTCCATCCGGCTGAATGATAGTTATACCCTGCTTCGATATGGCGCTTCCTGCGCCCGGATCATTTTGGCATCTTTTTCAGTCAATGACGACGTGTTTCATTTCG
This sequence comes from Cyrtodaria siliqua, assembly GCA_037043455.1. Taxonomy (NCBI): domain Eukaryota; kingdom Metazoa; phylum Mollusca; class Bivalvia; order Adapedonta; family Hiatellidae; genus Cyrtodaria; species Cyrtodaria siliqua. The sequence goes on along the minus strand of JAWPHD010010737.1, from coordinate 63,066 downwards.
AAGAGCTTCGTTTGACTGAAAATGTGAAACTGATGCATATTATGACGTTTTTTTTTGTATTTTGATTGATCTCCACAATTGTCATAGACCGTCTCCAGTCCCTTTTACATTTTTCTTAATAAAAAGTAAATAAAAACTATTTCTTCAATATAAATAGTTTTTATTTACTTTTTATTAAGAAAAATGTCAAAACTTGTATTCTATGGCATGGAGAAATTAAACACAAAATGGCATCGACTTGTTTCTATTTTTTTTTGGAGATTACCGCAAATTATAGGGTCATTAAAAATAGGTCGTTGTCTAAAACGAAGGTCCTTCTTACATGTATCTAAGTTGCATTTCAACAGCAGAGTAACCAAAACAAAAGCCTGAATTTTTTGTTTACATGTCAGACGGAAAACATTAAAAGTACGTCTATGGAAAATACAGTAGTGGTCTATGACCAGCAGAAAGTGATTATACGGCTAGCAGGGAGGTAATTACAGGTCAGTGTTATCTCCCAATGCCTACCTTCACTGTTATGACTTATTATTATTTGTATTTTACAATGTATGAGTAACATGAGAGCTTTAAGAGTCATTATTTGTATGTCATTGATTTGTATATTTTCATATATATATATGAACTGTACCTTATGAAAAATGTTTGTCCTATTACTAAGGTTGAAAACAAATTATGTACTATAGAGTAGTACATTTCCTGTAATAGCGCTTAGTATTTAAAAATCGTTTATTTCATGTAGTTATTTGTTTCGAAATTTTACAAAAATGCTTATTATTGACAGTTTTCAAATATTGATTAACTATTACAAGATAAGTTAAATAAGAACCATATTGGTTGACTATTATAAAATATAAGAACCGTATTGGTAAACTATTATAAGTGCATATAAGAACCATATTGATAGACTATTATAAGTGCAATAATACTCATATTGGTAGAATAAAATAAGCGCAATAAGAACCATATTGGTATTCTATTATAAGTTCAATACCAATCATATTGGTAGACAATTATAAGTGCAATAAGAACCATATTGGCAGAAAATTATAAGTGCTTCTCCTGATCTTCACAGCGTGCACGTCGCGGAGAGGGCACGGATGACACTCGGGATGTGTGTTTCAGTCTAGGGCCTTGTCAGCCCTACACAACATTTCCGGGATGAGCAAATTCTGCATTATGCTCGGTACTTAAAATGCCGGTACTACTGAACTGACGAAAGTACGGGAGGGTTCAGTAGACTCGAGTGTCATTTGACCAATAGTGAAGATGTCTCCTGCGTCCCATCACAGCACACATCATCTGATGTCTACAGATCCTGGAAGTTAGAAGTCCGCGGGCCGGAAACGGAGCCTAGATATCAGGGACGCAACCATAATCCCGGGTATCGAAGCGAAGGTCGAGGCCTACATTCGACAGATGACCGAAGGGTGACAGGACGTCGGGCGGTGTGTGCGGCGCAGGGGTCATACTGTGATGGGTCTGGCCCCAAACAGAGAACCCGACCAGTAGCGGATGTAGGACAACCACCCTAGCGGATGTAGCTTAGCGGATGTAGGCCACATTGACCAGACCACTTCACCACCACAGCGACAACTACACTGACCGAAAGCGACACATCATCTACATACATACAACAGAAGCGACACCACAGCAGCAGCACTAGATCAACCTACACACTCACCTAGAAAAGACCAGATTCTATTGTGACCATCGCGTCAGGGTTTCCTCGACGTGTTAGTTGGCGGGCGGTCTATAAACCTTCGAACTACACACACACAGACAATTATAAGTGCAATAATAACCATATTGGTAGACTATTATAATTGCAATAAGAACCATATTGGTTGACTATTATAAGTGCAATAAGGACCATATTGGTAGACTATTATAAAATCAATAAGAACCATATTGGTAAACTATTATAAGTGCATATAATAACCATATTAATAGACTATTATAGGTGCAATAATACTCATATTGGTAGAATAAAATAAGCGCAATAAGAACCATATTGGTATTCTATTATAAGTTCAATACCAATCATATTGGTAGACAATTATAAGTGCAATAAGAACCATATTAGCAGACAATTATAAGTGCAATAATAACCATATTGGTAGACTATTATAAGTGCGATAAGAACCATATTGGTAGACTAATGTAATTGCAACAAGAACCATATTGGTAGACTATTATAAGTGCGATAAGAACCATATTGGTAGACTATTATAATTGCAATAAGAACCATATTGGTTGACTATTATAAGTGCAATAAGAACCATATTGGTAGACTATTATAAAATCAATAAGAACCGTATTGGTAAACTATTATAAGTGCATATATAATAACCATATTGATAGACTATTATAAGTGCAATAATACTCATATTGGTAGAATAAAATAAGCGCAATAAGAACCATATTGTTATTCTATTATAGGTTCAATACCAATCATATTGGTAGACAAATATATGTGCAATAAGAACGATATTGGTAGACAGTTATAAGTGCAATAATAACCATATTGGTAGACTATTATAAGTGCGATAAGAACCATATTGGTAGACGATTATAATTGCAATAAGAACCATATTGGTTGACTATTATAATTGCAATAAGAACCATATTGGTTGACTAGTATAAGTGCAATAAGAACCATATTGGTAGACTATTATAATTGCAAACACAACCATATTGGTTGACTAGTATAATTGCAATAAGAACCATATTGGTTGACTATTATAATTGCAATAAGAAACATATTGGTAGACTATTATAATTGCACGAAGAACCATATTGGTTGACTATTATAATTGCAATAAGAACCATATTAGTTGACTAGTATAAGTGCAATAAGAACCATATTGGTAGACTATTATAATTGCAATAAGAACATATTGGTTGCCTAGTATAAGTGTAATAAGAACCATATTGGTAGACTATTTTAAGTTCAGTAATAACCATATTGGTTGATTATTACAACTGCAACAATAATAATATTGGTAGACTATTATGAATGCAAAAATAACCATATTGGTTGACTATTATAAGTGTAATAAGAACCATATTGGTAGACTATTATAAGTGCATTATGAACCATATTGGCTGACTATTATAAGTGCAATAAGAACCATACTGGTATAATATTATAAATGCAATAAGAACCTTATTTGTAGACTATTATAAGTGCAATAGGAAACAAATTGGTTGCCTAGTATAAGTGCAATAAGAACCTTACTGGTAGAATATTATAAGTGCAATGCGAACCATATTGGTTGACTAGTATAATTGCAATAAGAACCATATTGGTTGACTATTATAATTGCAATAAGAACCATATTGGTAGACTATTATAATTGCAATAAGAACCATATTGGTTGACTATTATAATTTCAATAAAAACCATATTGGTATACTAGTATAAGTACAATAAGAACCATATTGGTAGACCATTATTAGTGCAATAAGAATCATATTGGTAGACCATTATTAGTGCAATAAGAATCATATTGGTTAACTATTATAAGTACAATACGAACCATATTTGTACAATAAGAACCGTATTGGTAGACTATTGTAAGTGCAGTGCGAACCATATTGGTTTACTATTATAAATGCAATAAGAACCATATTGGTAGACCATTATTAGTGCAATAAGAATCATATTGGTTAACTATTATAAGTACAATACGAACCATATTTGTACAATAAGAACCGTATTGGTAGACTATTGTAAGTGCAGTGCGAACCATATTGGTTTACTATTATAAATGCAATAAGAACCATATTGGTAGACTACAAGTGCAATAAGAAATATATTGTTTGACTATTACAAGTACAATAAGAACCATAATGGTAGACTATGATAAGATAAGTAAAACAAGTATCATATTTGTTGGCTATTATAAGTGCAATAAGAATTATATAGGTAGACGAATATAAGTGCAATAAGAACCATATTGGTAGACTGTTATAAGTACAATAAGAACCATATTTGTTGATTATTGTAAGTGCTATAAGAACCATATTGGTAGACTATTATAAGATGTGTGCGATAGAAGCCATTTTAGACTAATATAAAAGCAATAAGAACCATATTGGTAGACTATTATAATTGCAGTAAAAACCATATTGGTTGGCTAATATAATTACAACAAGAACAATACTGGTTGACTATTATAAGTTCAATAAGAACCATATTGGTTGACTATTAAAAGTGCAATAAGAACCATATTGGTAAACTATTATAAGGCACGTGAAATAAGAACCATATTGGTAGACTTTTATAAGATATGTGCCATAAGAACCATATTGACAAACTATTATAAGATAGGTGCCATAAGAATCATATTGGTAGACTATTATAAGATAAGTGCAATAAGAACAATATTGGTAGACGATTATAAGATAAGTGCAATAAGAACCATATTGGTAGACTGTTATAAGTACAATAAGAACCATATTGGTAGACTTTAAGATAAGTGCAATACGAATCATATTGGTAGACTATAAGATAAGTGCAATAAGAACCATATTGGTTGACTATTATAAGTGCAATAAGAACCATATTGGTAGACTATTATAAGGTAATTGCAATAAGAACCATAATGGTAGACTATTTTAAGTTAAGTGCAAAAAGAACCATATTGGTACACGATTATAAGATAAATGCAATAAGAACCATATTGGTTGACTATTATAACATAAGTGCAATAAGAACAATATTGGTAGACGATTATAAGACAAATGCAATAAGAACCATATTGGTAGACTTTAAGATAAGTGCTATACGAATCATATTGGTAGACTATAAGATAAGTGCAATAAGAACCATATTGGTTGACTATTATAAGTGCAATAAGAATCATATCGGTAGACTATTATAAGGTAAGTGCAATAAGAACCATAATGGTAGACTATTTTAAGTTAAGTGCAAAAAGAACCATATTGGTACACTATTATAAGATAAATGCAATAAGAACCATATTGGTTGACTATTATAAGAAGTAATACTTATATGGCAGAAATTGTGCGATTTATATCCGAAAAGTTTGGTACCGTTTTACTCAAAGCTGTTTTGTTTTTAGGTGAAATAAATTAGTCAGAGCAGACAAGACACCATTTCTAAATAAAATAAGCCATGTTATCATATCATCCATGTTTATATATATTTTCAAGGATGGCGGACCAATTGTCCTTAAAGAATCTTTAACAAATACTACAACTCATTTCACATATTGATTAATTATTATATTGTTGTATGATTTAATATGTTATGTTGATATCGTACCGTAAATAAATGTTACTTGATTTGACTTGAAGGGACTTGAGGCGATCTGCAAGAATGACTGATGTCAGTCTAAATACAAATATAACCCTTATAAAGTGGTCCAGTTTCGGTTACTTAAAAAACGTGCATTTTGCATTTAATTTTGTCGCATGCTACATTCGGTTTAATTATTGTTCTTGGACAAGAGTACGATAATGGACATATTTTCAGTGCACATCACATCATGCATAAAACCCATTATGTGGTCCAAGTATTAACATTCATATCCCATCCAAGCCCTTCTCCAAGAATCCATCATTATATAAGTATAATAATGTATACATTTTATAGAATTTATATATAACCTCTCAAACGAAGAAGACAAAACTAACGAATAAGCATAATACTAATCAATATCTCATCACTGGATTTATTATGGCGATATCCGGAAAGGCAATTTCCTGTATGAAGAATGTTTTAAATCCGCACTCGGGTCCAAAACTGGAACAATACTTTCCCAGTTGAAAAAGAGCTAAGGAATCGTATTACATAACGCTATTACGTATTTCGATATGTATAAATGTACTAGTATGGGATTCGCTTCAAATCACACAATTCCCTCTATCTATTTATTATTTAAAATAATAATATAAACCTAACATTCTCTATGTCTATTCAGTATTTCAAATAAAAATAGCTAGGCCTGTGATTGTCTATAAACGTGTATACACGTGTTGGCATTGTTGAAGAATATGCAACATGCTAAACGGTCTTCGGTCGTGTAACACTGTTGAGTATTTGCGAACTGTCCGTATCGGTACCGCTATATGAGTATACACACAACCTGATGGGCAAATATGACACGCATCCCTTATAATCAAAGTATGTTAACTGCAGTTTAACTGCGTTTTAAAAACATATTAATTAAACCATTATTTAGTTCTTTTAATAGTACAAACATAGTTTGCACTCCTTTTTGTTCGAAGAAATAATGCGAATACAAATTTATACATCGTTAGTCCAACTAGCTTAATAAAGAAAATATATCTGATATTAACGCTTCTTTTCTTGATTTAGATCTCTCGATTGAAAATGGTAAAATAATTAGCAAAATTTATGACAAGAGAGATGATTTTAATTTTTACATTGTTAATTATCCCCACTTGGATGGGGATGTTCCCCGAGCAACTTCTTATGGGGTGTATCTGTCTCAACTTATTCGTTTTTCTAGAGCTTGTACTCGAGTTGAGGACTTTAATATTCGTAATAATTGTATAACTAAAAAGTTACTCAATCAGGGTTACCGTTACCATAAACTTCGTAAAACCTTTGCAAAATTGTATTATCGTAACCTTGATCTTCTTTCCAAATATAAATATAATTTACGGACTCTTCTGCGACAAGGACTATCACAACCTGACTTCTATGGTTGTTGTAGATTTGGCTGAAAATTAAATCTTTTTTTGTGTGTGTGTTGTAGTCTGTCTGTATTATATATACATTTTGCTGTTTTGCCTTGTGTCATACGAGATGATGTGAGATTTTACATAGGTTAATTTTGTAATTTGTAATTCTTAGATCTCAGGCTTGGTTTAAAATCTACTTTGATATAATAACATAATAGCAGATCTACTACATTTTGAACTTTAAACGGTGTTCTAACAAATGTTTTATAATTATTACATGTGTAATACATGAAAAGACAGTATTAAAAACAATTTGCTTTAAACTATTGACATACTTGGTAATGATGATTTGCAAATATGCCACTCGTGTAGAAAAACTGTCAAAAGTTCCAGAGTTTTAAAACAATCAAGATTGTCATGATTCCATTTATTAGGACACAAAGCAATTTAGCATAGTTCACTACCGCTCATGAACAGTCTCAATCAAACAGAGACTGCAATAATTCGTATGTGTCGTGCTCGGCCGTTTCCAAAGGTCCATTATCATACTCCCTTTTTTGAAGTCTTTATCAAGCATTAAAACATGCCTCTCCATTTATTAATCCAGTTCATTTTGACTTTAAATTCTGCTTGTATATATTTAAATACAATGTTTTCAACTTTTCTTCGTTATGCTACCATAGGTTTGAATATATTATTGGTGAACTGTAATCCACAGTTGGTAATATGGAGAAAAAATTTGCTTTAAACAATTCTTATAATTAATATTAATGATTGAACAAATGCAATGTATGTAGAAAAACTAACTGCAGTTTTTGAAAAATCAAGATTTCCTTAATGTACCGCCTTGGATGTACCACCTTGGAACTGTCAGTGACAAGAAGGCGTTTATACCAGGTTCTAGAGTGCACCAATCCCGACTCTGACCCTATTTTCATCCCAATAAAACGGGAAAGTTTAGATAAAGAATTTCCCGTAAGGCTTTATCCTCTAACAATTTAGGCAGCAGCAGTAGGCAATATCAGTTTAACACAAAGCTGATCATGTATATATGAATATAAAAAAGCAAAAGTCTAGAAAGCAAGAGAATTTTTTTTTTCGTTTCGGCCAATCTTTCAAAATAGGTTCAATAGTTGATTGTGTTATTTATTGTTATGGCTTTCTCAGCTGGTACTGATGATTTTGAAATTAACCAGAAAACAAACCTACTGTTAATGCTTTCAATATTAATGTTTTATACTATTTTAATAGAGAAACGATTATTATAGCTATGACCCGTCACCGACTGGCGAAAGTCATATATGCCTGTATTATGGGTTATGCTTGTTTATCCCGACTGTCTGTCCGTACAACTGGATAATATGTATTATGGGGAAAGTTTTAAACAAATCCATCATTATAAGTATAATAATGTAAAATTATTTTAGAAATTAACCTCTCTATCGAAGAAGACAAGACTAACGAATACTTATCTCATCACTGGATTTATTATGGCGATATCCGGAAAGGCATTTTCAGATACCGAGTTGATTATCTGTCGAAAAAGAGCTAAGGCATCGTATAACATAATGCTATTACGTATTTCGATATGTATAAATGTACTAGTATGGGATTCACTTTAAACCAAAACATTCCCTCTATCTATTTATTTATTTCAAATAAAAATATAAACCAAAACATTCCCTCTATCTATTAATTATTTCAAATATTTTAAATAAGTATTTTTTATGATAGTCTATAAACATGGATATACGTGTTGGCATTTAATGAAGATTATGCAACATGCTAAACTGTCTTCGGTCGTGTAACACTATTGAGTTGTGCGAACTGTCCATATAGGTATCGCACAAACTGATGGGCAAATATGCCACGCTTATGGTTAGCCATTATTATACTCCATTCACAACAACACATATTCATTAATCACCTTTGTAGTATGGTCGGTGAAATTTCCTTTGATGAAGCATAGCAAGCAACAAACGGTGTTAATTCATGATCAACAAATAAGTGGTCTATTAGCCAAGTTTAACGTTTTATGTTTAATACCTTCGGTTTGTAGGTATGTTTGGTCATGATAATTAGCAAATATTAATTTATAGTCGAAATTAATCTGAAGTTAGCACAGATGCGCTATTTGTTTAAGATGCGCTATTTGTTTAATTTTTCAAATTAAACTGACTTAGGCCACTACATTTTGATAATTCGTTTTACTAACCCTCCTACAGTGAATTTTGTTTTTCCATAGGGAATTTGGTAGTTTATTGTGCATGTCTTTTTACCACCTCCCGGATTTTAGTCGAACATTTCATTCTCTTTTCCTTTCGAACGAAATAAAAAAACTGTATTTTCCAATTATTTTCCCCCTCCTCCTACAGCAAATCCCTGTCTTGATGGTTCATAATACGAATAATTAAAAAATAATGGTCTTATTGTGAAAAGGTAATTGGATAGATCCCTGTTATAATTTGTATCTTGCACGGGATTCCTTTTAAAGATAATAAGTTTGCTTGAAATAAGACGCTTACGGAAATGTCAGAATTTGAAATGTCGTTTTTTAATAAATAATACTGTTATTGCTCTAGTTGCATGTATTATCTGCGTTATGTGTTGATATACTGGCATTACATTAGTTACTTATGTTTCCTAAGTTTTCTAAATCTCCTACCTACGATTACTTTACACGTTCTCTGCTTATGCGTATGCATCACGTGGACTTATTTATTGCCTAACCCACAGTTTATATCGTTCTACTTCGTTACTGTAGACCTTGGCTGTTACATTTGGCCATGTTAATAACATCGGTGATCGTGTTGGTCCAGGTTGCCTGTGTTTTAGACAGTTTTCTTTTCAAAGATATAATACAGCTGTTTTATATGGCGTGAGTGCCATGTTCCGATGTTAGAGGGACACACGGCAATCTTCAAGTTTGTATCAAGCAATAACATTAGCCTTTCGATTCATTAATCCAATATCATTTTAACTTTAAGCCTTGTTGCATATAGTTAAATACAAGTTGAGTTTTAGATTTTTCTTCGTTATTCTTCCATAGGGTAAATATATTATTGGTGCAATATAATCAACAGTTAATAAACCATTTAAACAATTTACTTAACAATATTCATATAATTAATATTAATGATTGAACAAATGAAATGTAAACGTTCAAATACTAACGAGACGCCACGAGTTTTACAAAAAAAATGAAGATTGTCGTATGTCCCTTTAAGTATGTCATTTAAGCAGCCAATGAAATGATTTTCTCACGTTACGCGTAACTTAAACAGTCAATGAAGTGATATTCTTAATTTACGCGTAACATAGGCTTAAGTTACGCATAACATAACTAACAAATGAATGATGTTCTTATGTTACGCGTAACTTAAGCAGCCAATGAAAGGATGTTCTTAAGTTACGCGTAACATTGGCTTAAGTTATGCGTAACTTAACTTTGGTTACGCGTAACGTAGGAGCTTATAACCCTGGTGGCCAGAACCGCATCTTTTACGCTACATTAACCGTGGTTACTCGTAATTTAATCCTATGTTACACGTAACTTAAGCCTATGTTACGCGTAACATAATAACATGATTTCATTGGTTAGTTATGTTACGCGTAACGTAATTTGGTTACGCGTAACATCTTAAGCTTTATTACATGTGTTACTATATATAGTAACAAAAACGGCCCATTTTTCGTGTAATACAGGCATTATCTATGCGGTCATATTACACAAGCATGTGAAAACGGCGGGCCAAAATTCCATATGAAGGGCCAAAAAACCCATATGGCGGGCCAAAAATCCATATTAAATCTAGACTGCGTTACATACATTAAACATTAAAGTATAGATATTTGTTTTAATAATCGACCACGAACCAGTCAAATCGTGCATCGACACGTGTATCCACGTAAACTGCGTCGGTTGAAAATGGCAGCCAGAATGCTCGATATCCTGTCAAGATTACCGTAGTGTACACAGGAGATCGTCAGAAGAAGATACAGAGATGAGGATGGATATTAGTGAAATTGTGAAATAATGAAAAAATAAGAACGATTCAGTCTAAATCTAAATATGACGTGAAAAAAAGTGTGACTGGCTCGGAGACGTTAAACGGCTCGAGAAAAACCAACCTGAAAAACTAAATAAGCATTTAGAACTTTATTTTTGTTTAACCATTACGATTCATAACCATACTATGTATCTAAATATTTCTGGTAACATATTAAATTATTCATGTATACTGAAAGGAAAAAGAAACGCAGGGTGCGTATTTCCGCTATATATTGTATGTTTAATATGCTACTGCTAATCGAATGGTACACGGCGACATTAGGCCTGTCCTTTTAGAAAGAAGGTTAAACAGCACTAAACACACCAATGGTTACCCATTTAAAGTTTTCATTATCGTCAGAATGCGCATTTGCTCAAGCAGGTGAGCAAACTTAGGCTTTAAATGTTGCAATCACTTAACATTAAATACAGTACTGAACTGGCTCAGTTTTCAAAGAGGAACTTCAGCATTTATGAATTTCTTGTAACAATGTGTACTGTGATTAAAACGTCTACACATCACAGTTGTGTCCTTCACTAACTAACTGCACTTTTTTTTTTACAAAACATCTTGGGATTTCCTTGAATATATATGGAATTAAGTGAGCAGTATATGCAATATATAGCGGAAATACGCACCCTGCGTTTCTTTTCCTTTCAGTATACTGCGTCGTTATTTTGAATTTGATCGCACTGACTGTCTTCAACAATCAAAATTATCAGACGCACAAGCGGATCCAGGGGGGGGGGGGGGGGGGGGGGCGCACCCGGCGCGCGCCCCCCCCCCCCCCCCTAAAAATTCCGGATCATACATGTATGTCCATGTTACTGTAGATAAAATATCAAACAATGTCGTTGCACGCCCTCAGTATAATTTTTTTTTCTCGCTCGCTTCGCTCGCTCGACGCATAATGGCTAATGAGTGGTTTAATTAACACATTGTTAAATCATTTTATTTGAAAACGCACTTTTTTATTCATACATGTATGACCATGTTACTGTAGATAAAATATCAAACAATTTCGATGCACGCCCTCAGTATAAAAAATGTTCTCGCTCGCTCGACGCATAATGGCTAATGAGTGGTTTGATTAACACATTGTTAAATCTTTTTATTTGAAAACATACTTTTTTTTTCATACATGTATGTCCATTTTATTGTAGATAAAATATCAAACAATTTCGTAGCACGCCCTCAGTATAATTTTTTTTTTTTGCTCGCTCGACGCATAATGGCTAGTGAGTGGTTTAATTAACACATTGTTAAATCCTTTTATTTGAAAACGGATTTTTTTTATTCATACATGTATGTCCATGTTACTGTAAATAAAATATCAAACAATTTCGATGCACTCCCTCAGTATAATTTTTTTTATCGGTCGCTTCGCTCGCTAGACGCATAATGGCTAATGAGTGGTTTAATTAACACATTGTTAAATCCGTTTATTTGAAAACGGACTTTGTTACCCTATCAATGCACTACCGCAACCGTTTTATGAGGCTAGAGACGGACCCGAAAATTGACCAAAATGTTACTCCCCCCTAAGCTGAAATCCTGGATCCGCCTCTGCATGATAGTCTTTTATAACTAGGGGTTAAATAGTAAAACGTTATCACCGCAAATATGCCACGCATGTGCATACTGACAAAGTCAGCAAACCACATTGTGCATATGTATCAACACGTACACACGACACAAATGTATTATTATAGATTTAACGTGTAGTGTTTTCTCTCGCTCCAGCAACGGGATTATAACCAATGTCTTCTTCAGAGGTAAGTGGATCGTTTCGATTTGTGTTCATTTATTAGTACGCAATAATCAATAACCTATGATACGAACTGAACGTATACATTATTGAAGAGCTCGACATCTGCATATGTTTGCATCATTTCATGCATATGCATATATAAATATACTTCCCACTAGCGGATACAGGGGGTGGTGGCGGGTGCGCCCCCTAAAAAATCCGGATCATACATACATGTATGTCCATGTTACTGTAGATACAATATCAAACAATTTCGTTGCACGCCCTCAGTATAAAAAAATGTCTCGCTCGCTCGACGCATAATGGCTAATGAGTGGTTTAATTAACACATTGTTATACCCATTTTCGGGCATTTGTTGATTTACATATATAGTTTATATTACTACCATACCATCTCTTACTTGTAAATAGATATATAAAGATATCTTTATATATTTACATTAATTAATCCTTCATTCATCAGTTTTTTGCGCACAATATGACCTATTGATGTGTCGACGTGCCGTAAAACACCATTCATTCATTCATTCAATCCTTTTATTTGAAAACGGACTTTTTTTATTCATACATGTATGTAGATAAAATATCAAACAATTTCGATGCACGCCCTCAATATAAAAAATGTTCTCGCTCGCTCGACGCATAATGGCTAATGAGTGGTTTAATTAACACATTGTTAAATCCTTTTATTTGAAAACGGACTTTTTTACCTTATCAATGCACTACCGCAACCGTTTTATGAGGCTAGAGACGGACCAGAAAATTGACCAAACTCTTACGCCCCCCTAAGCCGAAATCCTGGATCCGCCCCTGCTTCCCATCTAAGGTTTCTGTACCCGTCACTTGTATTTATATGTGTGGTCGGTACTGTTTCTAACTTGTACCTCCAATGGCGACCGATGGTCCAGACTGGATACGTCTTAATTTGTATTGCTTAAAGGCACAATACGCACTTGCGAACAACCCTTTAATGGTGTATGTGCATATATACGTATTATCACGCGTACTAGCTTAAACAGGTTAACTGATACATTTTTAAAACCATAAATTGGCGGAAACCCAATCTGTAGATGTGCTTGGCTAGACAACGGGTCATTGGGGGAAACCCAATCTTTAGATGTGCTTGGCTCGACAACGGGTCATTGGGGGAAACCCAATCTTTAGATGTGCTTGGCTAGACAACGGGTCATTGGGGGAAACCCAATCTTTAGATGTGCTTGGCTAGACAACGGGTCATTGGGGGAAACCCAAGCTAGACAACGGGTCATTGGGGGAAACCCAATCTTTAGATGTGCTTGGCTAGACAACGGGTCATTGGGGGAAACCCAATCCTTAGATGTGCTTGGCTAGACAACGGGTCATTGGGGGAAACCCAATCCTTAGATGTGATTGGCTAGACAACGGGCCAAATGATAGACAGTAAACGATTTTTATCCTAGCAATCAACTCTTAATGTAAATACATTGTATTTCAGCAGTTTTATAATATAGATAATTTAGTACAGTACATAGTTAATAGGATCGGAACGAAAGAAAAATCTTGTAGTGTTGCTCCCCTTAAACAACTCGATCTTGAAATGTGCATCAATTAAATCACTTGAAATGTAAATGCGCGTAATAAATCGCGAGCTCGCACTGGTCAATGTTACCGACACATTATTGACTTTATAAATGATTTTTGTTTGTTTGTATCGTGTTTTACGTCATTTTCAACACATGTAAGGTTATATATGACGGTCGATTTTTTTTGGTGGAGGCAGACCACCAGCTTTTCATAGACTTTATAAATGAAGTGAATAAATGGGAAACATTATGTAATACTTATATTATTTATGTTTATATTATTTAGTTAATTAATGCACGTCTGTCGTGGCTGGCATCATCCTAAATGTAGTTGTATGTGTATGTGATTAACTATAGGGGTCCAAATTATGGGGCGGTCGGTTTACAGGGGACACAGATCCCGTGATGGAGAGGTTTAATGAATCACTGTCGTATGACAAACGGATGTGGAAGGCGGATCTAGAGGGCAGTCGGGCATACGTGACATGCATACAAAAGGTCGGATTGGTGACGGAGGAGGAAATGAATGCCATTATAAAAGGGCTAGATCAGGTACCATTTCACGCTTAAGAACGAACGTCTTTGAAAATGATAACCCAGCATGACATTTGATATTTTTGTTCAATGTTTCTTTTTCTGTCGCATGCCTTTAAGATTGAGAACAGAACTCTTTCTTAAAATATATTTTCTTTCATGTAATCATTTACTCGCGCCCAACGTTAAGAACGCAGAGCTTTACAGAGTAGCAAATGGTTTGCCATTTACAAACTATCTGCGAGTATATACAGTTTATGATGAAAGAGAGTTTAATACAAAAAAAAAGATCTACATAGATAACATTACAATACAGCAAGTTGAACATGTATTGAGATTAGTGTTTTTAATTGTTAGATCAGATGGCATAAGATGCATATATATATATTGATGTGTGGTTTTAAATAGAATGTCCTATGTTATAGCACAAATGCTCTTTAAATTCAGATAGCAGATGAATGGTCAACAGGTCAATTCCAAACGATGGCCGGAGACGAGGACATACATACGGCCAATGAGCGGAGACTAAAGGTAAGGACATCTTACAAAACAAGAATATCTGCACACGGTTAGCACGTTGGGTGTTGATTCTTACGGATGGCGGGAGGTATTCTGTATTGGTTCTACTCGTGTAAAACTGCCTGTCTCGAAAAAGGCAAGTTGAAACTCAAACCAAACGTCTAACGTCAAACTGAAAATGTACGTGTAAGATATTTGAACACATCACTAAATATATATGTAACAGGTTTCCATAAGAATCTGATATTGTCGTGGAATTTTAAATTGAGTAACATAGTGTTTTTCAAAAAATTGGTGACTTGGATTATCCCTCTCTCCTACACAGATTTTTTAGATAAATCGATGTTTACATGTTCGGATTGTGTGATAAACGGCATTATGGTAGATTGGTAATGCGTGTAAAGAGGTGCTGACATTTGTTTTCCTTTTCCTTCATTTCCAAAACGTATTTACCCCCCGGGCCCATTTCCTTCTTTATTAGTCCCGTTTTAAGCAGGTTTCTTTCTAACCAACGTTTTGTGACACCCCATCCCACACCGTCTGATTTTAATCGGATGAATACGTTTCTAATTTGTTCGAAATAATTGTTTCTGATTTCTTTCAATACCATTTTATATTGTTGGGGAATTCCTTGGCACACCCTGTCATTACGTTGGAGATCGTTACCGCTTTTTTACTATCGTAACACAAGCGTGATTTATGAGGCGGTCGTTAAGCTTAGGTTTCATACATGACGGAGTAGCAATGACCACTGACACGCTGTAATTAACTAGGAAAGTTAATCGCCGGATTTCCAGTATCTGTATCACATCCCTCCCTTTATTGTTTCTGCTTTCTTATCGTATACAGGAGTTGATTGGTGAACCAGCCGGTAAGCTCCACACAGGACGTAGTCGGAATGACCAAGTGGCCACTGACATGAGACTTTGGCTGAGAGAGGCGATCACACAGATAAAAGGTCACATGAATGACCTCATCAGCGTTATGGTCAAAAGGGCAAAGAGGTTTAGAGTTCTCCATTTTGAATTATGTATCTGAAAAAGTTATTTAATATTCGTTTAGATTTTAATATAAAAATGAATTTGGTACGGTTTTGACTTTTACCTGTGATACGCAGGCTTCATAACCTCTGCTCCCAGATAAATTCCATTTTGTTTATTTCGCCCATAGGGCAACGTGTTTTGTTGGAAACTGGGACCATACGCTGCTGACCATGGAATGGTGTGAATATACCGCATTGAAGGTTCCATGTTCACCGTCATATGCATACCATCTTCGGGATGGCTCAAATTTATGTACTATTGGCATTTTGAATATTGAGTTTTGCTCAACCCCGGGATAGAGGGCGTGAACGGTAGCAAGCACTTTTCACTACTGTTCATGAACAGTCTCAATCCGAGACTGCAATATCTTTTGTATTTATCGTGTTCGACGATTTCCAAATGTCTCTTTTCATACTTTTTTTATTCAAAAATGGATTATAATACCTCTTAAGCCGGTGCTAGTGGGCGTGAGAGGTGTTGCTTCTTACATTACCTCTCATGAACAGACTCAATAAAACCGAGTCTCTTGGTTGTGTTTGCTGTTTCCAAAGGATCACACTCAGTTTATCAGTATTTATTAATAGAAAAATGCGTGGTAGATTTTATGAATACTCCTTTGATAATCACATATTTAATCATGCGTCAGTGTCCGTGTATATTATTTTAGTTCATCATCGTTATATACAAACCCGTGAATTCAAATAAATGATGATTATGTACCAGGAAACGCTGCGCATTAATGTCGGGTATATACAAATCCAAGATAAGTAATGCTATATGTCAGTGGTGATGGAACATATTAATGTCCATTTGTAAATACACCACTAAAATGTATGTAATATTCCAGTAAGGTTAAAACATTAACCAAGTTATTGTCACAAATACCCATTTTTATAATCTATATTTCAGTGAGGGTAAAACATGAATGCCCGGATATATTTATTCTATATTTCAGTGAAGTTAAAACGTTAATGCCCGGATATACCCACCTCCAGAGAGCTCAGCCAATAAGATGGAGCCATTGGATAATGAGGTCAGTGGGAAAGAAAACATTACTATGGAAATTCAAAAACTACCTCATAAATAGTGTTCAAATCTTTACACAATAACGTTCATACAACTTCTGAACTTTGAAAGACTGAAATCAAACACAATTCACTCTGCATGACAGAAACATACACGTTATTTGACCATGAGTAGGTCAATTTTATTGACCGAAATTGACCTTGAACTATTGTTGTACTCTGTTAATTTAATCGATTATTATATCAGAACAAAAACTAAAAATGTTTTTGAACAAAACTCGTTAAAAAAATAACACACCCCCACTGTTAATACAAAATACCAATTTTCAATATTTCTTTTTAAATCAGTTTAGAAATTAACGGTCAAAAACAATATTAAGCCATTGTTTTCAAAACAGATCAGAAATCTTAAAACATACATGTAAGCTTTAATCATTTGGATGTCATTTTCTATTCAAGACAAAGGTATGGACCCTCTTTCAAGACAGCACAATGCCACCATTCTTGGAGAGGAACTCTATAAGTTTGATGCACCCTAGAACCTGGTTTAAAACCCCAGCGGCCTTCTTTGCCACTGACCGTTACATGTTTTAAATAGTATCAAATAAAATATGTTTAAAACATATAAACCGAACCCTTTAAAGCTCAATTATTTTATAGTTATGCTTGGATGTTGACACGAGACACAGAACGTCTGCTTGAGCTGGAGAAAAGGGTCAATGTATGCCCACTGGGTAGTGGTGCACTTGCCGGAAACCCCTTTGGTATTGACAGAAACACTCTGGCTTCAGGTATGCATACATTGAGAATTAGTGTTAAGACAGCATTGATGTAAGAAATCATAATGTCAGGACTTTACTCAAAGACAAAATGTTTTCGTATGGTATGCTTTAACACAAGAATCGCCAGTCTGTTTCATCATTCGTAGAACTGCTGGTTTACGCACAATAATTCTAGTTCTAAAGAGTGAACAAAATGGTGTTAAAGTACGTTGATTGGGCTACACGATAACATTAAAGCATGTTAACAATGTCATACAGCCATACCTTCTCAGTTCTTTATACAATTTTATAGTCAACTTCGTGTTATTCAAAAATAACAGACATGTCAAACTTAACTGTCTATGTTATAGATGTACCCTTACCGTCTAGTGTTCTTTCAGATTTTGGCTTTACCGGTGTCGCATATAACAGTCTATATATGTTGTCTTCCAACGGATCACCCTTTCAGTATTTATTTCAATTCACCTGTCATTTTAGATCTTGGCTTTACTGGTGTCACAGATAACAGTCTGGATGCAGTTAGTGACAGAGACTTTGTAGGTAATGTAAAAAATTACTGTCTGAAAGAGATCATGACCAAGTATCTTACTCACGTCACCATAGAAGTCAGGTCATGATAGGCCTTGTCGCAGAAGAGTTCTCAGACTACTTGTTTATATGTTTATAGCAGATCAGGTTTACGATAATACACATTTTCAAACTGTTTTCTAAAAGTTTATAGTCGAAAATAAAATTAATGTTGTCGATGTTGAATATAGCATCCATATAGCGACAGGCGTCATTAAAGGCTTCAATAAACATGTTTCCATAGTGTGCTTTGTTATTTTTATTATTATTGATGACTATATATGATGAGTCCTTTTGAAAGCCTAGAGCAAGTATAACAGTCGTCGTGTGTCCATCTCTGTATTTGTCTCTTGATTTCCCAAGTTAGTGTGTGCCTCTCTCTGGTTCGACTACTGTGTTGTGCTCGAACAGCATTGCTATCGGAAAGCTTACTTCTCTATAAGTAAATACTAAGCATTTCTTGTTTGTATGGTGTTTTTTCTTCATTTTCAACACATGAAATGTATATCAGTCTCCCCCACAAGATACAAAATCAGCTCCTATAGGAGCCAGAGATAAAATCATGATACAGTTACAATCTCACCAAGTAGCAGCCTTTTAATGACCCCTAACAAATTAACTGCAATAAAAGTAGCCAGTGCTAATGTGGAACAGCTGGCATCTCTGAGAAGCTCATTCTGTTAATGGACATATCATGAAATAAAATAATGTACTTGATGAAAATTCGGTTTATTTTATATATAGTGTTACTAGCATAGACTTATTTAATACAAATGGAAATTGTATCAGTTGCTGTAAAATGAGAAAAATATTGTTTTACTTACTAATAGTATAGAAAAACTTAGATTGTATTTTTTAATAATTGTATTTTGCTGTCAAATTTTTGACAGTTCTCAGTAATTATAACATTATCAAAAATAAGTACACTTTGTAGTAATATAGTATAAATCTATTGATGTACATAATGTGCATGCATATTTAGAAACCCTCATTATCACATCAATATATATACTTAAAACCCTCATTTCACCACATCAATATATATAACCCTCATTTAACCACATCAATATAATGTTTTAATTCCTCCCTTGTAACTTTATAATGCACGCTTCACATTCGACGTCTTGGTCTGTGGATTTTTATTTTTAAGAAATGTAAAAAATACATCAAATGATATATATCTTTCCTCTGAGAATTCTCCCTCTCCTTTAAATATGTTAAATAGCGTAGAAAACTTCATGACCTAGCCGAACCTGAAATAAACATTAGTTATATATGTAAGTAAATGTATACTATTTAGACTTAAAGGTATACACGGCACAATTGCCGTATTTAAATTAAATAAGTTCAATTAATGAAATCACTTAAATTAGCACCTGTCTTTATTAATCCAGACTGAGTATTATGTTGGCTTTGAACCTGCTTGCATGTATTTAAATAAAAAGGTAATATTACATTTGCAGTTTCACTTTTTGTTATATTTCCACGAGAAATATGTAAACTAAGGAAGATGAGGATGTAGATTAAAAAACATCAAGATTGGCATGTG
Organism: Cyrtodaria siliqua; assembly: GCA_037043455.1. Taxonomy (NCBI): domain Eukaryota; kingdom Metazoa; phylum Mollusca; class Bivalvia; order Adapedonta; family Hiatellidae; genus Cyrtodaria; species Cyrtodaria siliqua. The sequence goes on along the minus strand of JAWPHD010010737.1, from coordinate 42,984 downwards.
TCCCTTTAAACTGCTTGTATATAATTAAATAAAAAGTAATATAATTGTCTTCCTTAAATATAAGTGATATGCAAAATGATATGTATTCAAACAAAAGTTGTTTTGAACGATTCAAACAATATAATCATTAATCTGTTATGTAGAAAACTTAACGGGAGACCGCGAGTTTGTAAAAGTTCAATATTGCCGTGTATTCCTTTAATGGCATTCATTTAGTAAGAATAAAAAGACAAAAAATACCATATCAATGTACAACAAGTCTTTTACTTCTATCTTAAAAGCAAGACAATTGATTAATCCGATAGATTCTCCGCTAACAATAGTTATTGTGACTTATTCTTACTTATTCTTTTCTTGTGATCTTTTATAAAATTATAATTTTATGACAATTATATAAAAATGAATTCTGTAATGAATATACATAGTGGTTAACAAAAAATTGATTACAAGTAGAAATAAAAACAACACTTACCCATATGTGTATGTGTAGACTCATCATTATGTGAACACTAAATAGGAACGAAAAACACAAATGTACGCTTTATAACATCTTGTAACTTGTTGTCAGAGATGTAACTATTTACCTCAGATCTCTGGTTTCATAATCAAGTCTCAGTATCATCTCATAACACACTCAACTCTGTGGATGCTTATTAATCAGCAGTAATAAAACATGGCTGGGCAATGCTGTCCAGGCAATTTATCATGGTCATTAACAAGTGTTTATCTGGACAACCTGCTGGGGGAATAACAGTACTGGTAATGTTTATGATAGCAATGAATTTCTGGGTTTTTTGGTCTGATCTGTACCTTGTACGTAGGACGGTATATGAGGGTCGATTTTTTTTGTGATGGAGTCAGACCACCCACTTTTCCTGAGTAAGACCAGTACTTTACACTACTACACCTCCCGCCATCCGTAAGTATCGACACTTCCTGACTTACAAGTCGAGCTTCCAGAGGGATTCTAACGCGCAGCGGTGAGAGTCGAGAAGATTTACAAAGTAACGACGTTAACCACTCGGCCACGGATGCACTCAGCATATCTTGTTTAAAGACAGTTCTTTGAGAATGTTTCGCTGACTCTTAAACATTAATAACGGTCTATTTTGTAGATTTTTTGAAATTCACGCGATGCTACAGGGAATATGCATTTAATTCCATCCTCACAGACCTGCATTATAGCAATACATAAATATACCTTTAATGCACTACTTTGATAATAAAAACCTCCATTACTGTTGAAAACAATCCAAGAAGTGCCAACGTTTGCACATATTGCATAGTCATCCGGGCCGTCTTTAGTCGGTAAACTGTCACCCGAACATAAACATCGCAAACGGTGTCACAGTACATATAGTAAAAGTCTAATACTACCATTTGTATAGGATGATAGACATTCGGTACAGAAATATTTAAATTAACCCAAACGTTAGCCAAGAATAAGTACCCATTTCAGAAAATCACGTTCTGAAGTTTTGAATGCATATTCACCACTGGTGTGATTTAGAACTAATCACATGCAAAAATCACTCAACAAATACAAAAAACAAACAAAAAACAAACACTAACTTTTGAAATGTATGAGATTATTCATTAATTTTGAAGTATTTCACTCAATGATGTAATGCTTCTTTTTTGTTGTTGTTTTGTGTTTGTGCGTGCGTGCGTGCGCGTGTGTGTGTGTGTTTCACGCCTTATAGTCCGCTAGCTCAGCCGACTAATGGTCCTTGTTTATGGTATGTTTTCATATCAGCAACGATTTCAGTAGGTATAGTAAATTATGTTATTTTGTCTATTGTATGTTTTCAGTTGAATTTATGTTCTGGGGAAGCTTGTTAAGTACCCACCTCAGCAGATGGGCAGAAGATCTCATTCTGTATTGTAGTAAAGAGTTCGGATTTGTCACTCTTTCCGACGCCTATAGGTACGTTGATTTGTCACTCTGTCCGACGCCTACAGGTATGTTTGATTTTGTCACTCTGTCCGACGCCTACAAGTATGTTTGATTTATCACGCTTTCCGACACCTACACGTTGATTTGTCACTCTGTCCGACGCCTACAGGTACATTTGATTTGTCACGTTGTCATACGCCTACAGTACGTTTGATTTGTCACGCTGTTCGATGCCTACAGGTATGTTTGATTTGTCACGCTGTCCGACGGCTACATGTACGTTTGATTTGTCAACCTGTCCGACGCCTACAGGTACGTATGATTTGTCACACTGTCGCCTACAGGTACGTTTGATATGTCAAGCTATCCGACGCCTACAGCTACATTATTTGTCACGCTGTCCGACGCCTACAGGTACGTTTGATTTGTCACGCTGTTCAACGCCTACATATACGTTTACTATCCGAAGCCTACAGCAAGTTTGAGTTATCACGTTGTTCGACACCTACAGGTACGTTGATTTGTCACGCTGTCCGACGCCTACATGAACGTTTATTTGTCACGCTGTCCGACGCCTACATGTACGTTTGATTTGTCACGCTGTCCGACACCTACAGGTACGTTGATTTGTGACTCTGTTCGACGCCTACAGGTACTTTTGGTTTATCACGTTTTCCGACGCCTACAGTTACGTTGATTTGTCGCTCTGTCCGACACCTAGATACACGTTGATTTGTCACTCTGTCCGACGCCTTGATTTGTCATGTTTTATGTATTCAGGTACGTTTCATTTGTCATGTTCATGCGTCTGATACAGGTGCGTTGATTTGTCATAATTAACGGTATTTTGGCAAGTGACTGATTTATACCTGTAAGTTTGATTTGGCATGAGTCTGATGTAAAGATGTACGTTGATTTGGCATGCGTCTGATGTAAAGATGTACGTTGATTTGGCATGCGTCTGATGTAAAGATGTACGTTGATTTGGCATGCGTCTGATGTAAAGATGTACGTTGATTTGTCATGTGTCTGATGTCTGCATGTACCTTTGAATGTCATGTGTATGTGTCGGATGCGTACAGACACGTTGATTTGTCCGGCAATCCGATGTACATACATCCGTTGATTTGTTCTTTGCATTAGGTATGTCGAAATTGTATGCATTGCCGATGGTATGTCGAAATTGTATGCACTGCCGATGGTATGACGAAATTGTATGCACTGCCGATGGTATGTCGAAATTGTGTGCACTGCCGATGCCTACAACAACATGGATTTTAAATTCGACCAGCCAGAAAAACTGGATATTTAGCAATATTATTTAAAACCAAAACAAAGGCATTTAAAGGTACTCATAAACGGCTGATACAATATACAGTTGTGGACTGGAAATAAATCAGCATTTTTCGACGTTAATGTGTACCAATAAGCCAGCTCGTAATCATATAGCATTGACCGTGTCGGTTTGAGCAGTATAAAACCGTACAGATGATTTCTTTATTTACACTGTCCTGTTTTAATGGGATGACAGTAGGGTAAGTGTGAGGTTTGGTGCACCCTAGAACCGGTTTAAACCCCCGGTGGCCTACTTCGCCACTGACCGTTCCAAGGCGGTAGCCGTATTGTCAACCCTTTTGTGTTTGTGATGTCGTTTGCATTGAATATTACTTTTGCCTTCTTGTTTGTCTGTTTGCGTGTTTGTTTCTGTGTTTTGTGGTTGACTGTCCTCCTTGAATGCTACTTTCCCTGTCCGATCTTTTTATATTTATTTATTAGTCGGCATACACAACTTACAAACAATGTAAAATCAGCAATAAAGCATTAACGTTGAGCTTATTGATGAGAAATATTTTGCAGAAAATGTATTTATTTCTTAAACTTTAAAACATGGGACACACGTTATTCACCTACCAAAACGGTTAGACTGTCCCTTACTCCAGTTGGATTAAACTGTTATAGTTTGCCGATGGGAAATGCTGTTAAGACTTTGTAACATTGAACTCATGTACAAATCAAACAAACCTAATGTATTCAACAGCACCGGAAGCAGCTTAATGCCACAAAAGAAGAATGCAGATAGTTTGGAGCTTATCAGAGGGAAGTCGGGTAGAATATTCGGCAATGTGAGTTTGTGTTTAGTTTTTATGGTGTTAATGTTATCTTATTCATGAATAGTATGTGTATTTATAATTTTCCATTGCAGAGATATTGCGATAAAATGTTATTTTCAATAGGTGATACAATTTATTTTACTCGGTTTTTATCCTTAGGTTCAATAGTAAAATAAAAATCTTTGGCAGAGTAAAATGACGATACTTTTCAAGATTTGGATTTTCAAAGATACATATTATAGAATCAATTTGCATGAATGTGCATGAAATAAGAAGGGTTTTAAAAGAATAACACTGTAGATACCTTGCTTTTAACAGTAAACTTGGTTGAACATCAAGGATAAAGACCGAGTTTATCACCTACCAGAATATATTGGTATGTCTTATTTCTGGTCACTGATTGGTCAGTTTTTTTGATGATGCCCAATCAAAATATGAATTTCAATAAGGATGTGTATTATCGACTGATGTAATAGATACACTGTATTTTCAGAAATACATCATATTATGTTCCGTAACATAATATATTTCGAACTGTTTTCATGACATTTTGAACTATACTATGCCAGGTGACATTACATAGATTATCATAATAAAGAAAATGAGGAAAATGGTCATAAAGAAATCACAGCACCCAAACGTAACAGCAGCGTAAGTCCACGCGGCACCACACACAAATAGCAAATTAAATATACAACGAAAATGACAATACACAACTATTGTGTCATGACTTGGAACGGTCGGTAAGCAATAAGGCCTACAGGTTAGCTTAAATCGATTGTATGTGTACACAACCTCGCTATTATCATGTTTTCAGTGCTCAAAGTGACAAGACAGTTCCCATCAAAAGGAAAGCTCTAATAATAAAGTCCACATCCAGAGAAATTAGGAAATGATATATTTATTACGTGTGTTTTCGCAAAGGACTCGAATGATATATTACAACTTCTTGTTCATAACATGACACAATAGTAATCAACATGAATGACACTTTGAATGCCCCTACCCTTGTACTGTTTCAGTGTTGCGGGTTTGTTATGACCCTGAAAGGCGTTCCAAGTACATATAACAAGGATTTGCAGGTAAAACTCGTATTGCTGTCATCATTAAAACAAAAACGGCGTTTGTATTATTTCTCAAACAATATATACATTATATATACGTTACAGGTCAACACTAGAAAAGTGATGAAGAAATAAGATGCGAGAAGATTTCACCATGGAAGATACACCTACATTGTTTATTGTGGATACCAGTTATTGATGGCCCATCAATCGTGGCAGTTCAACTATGTTCTATGAATACCAACCTCAAAGCTCAGTCCACTATCATATGCGCTTTTGTACACATTCCCAATTAAACTCGTTTTCAACTCCCAACATGGGAGTTGAGAACGTACAAATATCACAATGTTTGTTACACCATGTAAACAATATAAACATATAACCCAGCCCCTCTCCCCTCCCACGCCCCCCAAAAAAGCAGAACAACAAACAAAACAACACAAACAAAACAAAACATGCTCATAAAGGACGTAAATTCGGACAAAGGTCATTTGATTATAGGTAGTGTTATATTCAGGTAAACTTATATTAAAAATGTAATATTGTTCGAGTGCGAAGATCTGTAAACATAAGTAGCGAATTAAATAACTGCTCGCATATTGATGTTTGTTGATTGTCATTATTGTTGACCTCAATGTTGCATTATTCGACCGTCCGTCCGTCAGTCCATTTATTTGTCTGACTTTTGTCTGATTACTACTGAGGTTTAACCTGTTGATTTTGCATGTTTTATACCCCCGCCATTCGAAGAATGATAAAGGGGCCTATATGTCCGTGCGTGCGTGCGTTCGTTCGTCCGTCCGTCCGTGCAAAAACGATGTCCGCACTCTAATTAACGGATCTTTTCCAAACTTAGTCAAATAGTATGTGGGCACAATGTCTCGACCAAGTTCAATAATCGGCCCTACCGCGCCATTAGTTCCAGAGTTATGACCCTTCGAATAGTAGAAAATCGCTAAATTAATGGTGTCCGCACTCTAACTTGGGTAATTGTTATTCAATTTTCTCCAAACTTGGTCAAATTGTATATGTGCACAACGTCTCGCCCAAAACCGATTTTCGGCCCGATCGCCTTAGTACTTCTAGAGCTATGTCCCTTGGAATGGTAAAAAAACGCGAAAGAAATGTTGTCCGCACTCAACTTCGATAATTGTTAGCCAGGCCTTGAATTCACCAACCATTCTTGAGAATATTCTTAGACTGAAGCCAAAGTATGCAAATTTCAATCACAAACATTTCTAAAAGTTTAAAGGATAAATGTTCATAACAAGCTGCTATTATAAATATGATAAACACTAATCAGTTGCAACTTCATACTATTGTTTATCTTTGAAAGTCATGATAATATTTATGAACGATATTTGAGTACTTGAGCTCCAGTCTAAGAATAGTTTGAAGAATGGTTGGTGAATTCCAGGCCAAGGTCAACTTGTATATGATCACAATGTCTCGCCCAAATCCGATTTTCGACCCGATCGTCCCATATGCCCCATGGAATGGTAAAAAATCACGAAATAAATACCATAGCGGGGGCATCCGTGTCCCATGGACACATTTCTAGTTTTATATTTGTGTTATTTGCAAGTACGTTCTGTTCTTTATCACCATTTCTTAAAAAAACCTTCGCTTTTGATTGTTAAGAGCAAAGGTTTTTACCAGACCATATGTCCCGCCGGGGACCGCTATAACGAAAGCTCACTCAAAAATTAAATCAAAATTGCCGACAGCTAAAGAAACGCCAGATTCAACATTATTTTTCGATGAATTCTACGGTATACTTGGGTGTACACCATCGTTTTTTATTAACTACAATATAATGTGCAGCCGCGAAAACAGATGACAAATCCGTCCATTCAACAATATTTTATAAAAAATCAAATTAAACATACAATATTTATCAGGATACCGTTTAAAGGAGAAACATCTGGTCCGTGTAATATAGGTGCAATAACTATATATATCTATCAATATCGCTCGGAAATGGTAATTAATTCGTTACACAGATTTTCTGCAGAGTGTATGGGAGCATTCCAGCCTATTTGATATCAATTCAGGTCTCACTACACACTTCGATTTTACTGTATTGGCCATTGGGAATAAAGTCCAATTTCCCATTCTGAATGAAACCTTTAAAGTCTAAAAGTATTTTTTTGGTAAAATACAGTAATTGCTGCTCATAAAAATCCACAAAATCTGGTACATAGCCCAGTTTTTGTTTTTTTAAATGTGAGTGGTGTCAGCTGGCAAGGTACTCTTTTCGGCTTTCACTAAACAGTTTGCACCTAAATTCATACGCATTTTGAGCACCCACAAATGTGTCACATTTTGCTGTCAGTGTCGTCTAATCGCTGTTCATCCAATCTCACACTATTGTTTTCTCACCTGCAACAGGAAAAGAAAATATTCATGGCCAATTATTAAAAATATCTCAAACCGAAGAACACACCACTACTTTTTATGGTGTAAGAATCATCCTACAGTCACATACAAGGGAGCTAAGTGTGTAGTGAGATCTTCAAACCTTTTTTAAATGAAATCCAACCGGTTGGTATATGCCCATACAACGTGCTAGATAATAATACAGTTTCGGTCATCACCAGGCCAAGCTGTCGTGGTGTAAGCATATGCGACATTGACTTTAAGCATCACTAGTTTAAGTTAAAACATGATAAGGCCACATAAAAAAATATGTGTGGTTCAGGTAACCCGACCGACCTTATTTTAAGGGGCCGACCCTAAAACTTTTTATGCAAAAAATTTAAAAAAAAAATAATTAAAAATTAAAATAAAAAAAAAATTAAAAAAAAATAAAAAAAATGTTGATAATGCAAAAAAATCGAACTCAATGTATAGTAATTTAACATATTAAATTCATTATCAGAATTGACTTCATTAATGAGAAAAAAAAAGAAGCCTACCTACCTACCCTAGTGTTACCTGAACCACACATATTATTTTGTTTGGCCTAAGTTGCCCCACACCCACAAATATCACGTTTAGTAAATTCACCGAAAAAATTGCTTGTACTTTTATTTGAAATGCAGTTTAAAGTACAGTGAACTTATTTCATTTGCAGGAAGATAAAGAGGCAATGTTCGATGTGTACGACACACTGAATGGTATCCTGCAAGTGGCCACAGGTGTTATGTCGACATTGAAGGTATTGTCTGATCCTACTGTATATACGATCATTGGACTGTCGTCGAAACTATTAAAATACAGTTTATTTTAATTTAAATTATCTATCTCACTTTAATTGCACTCTCTGTAAATATTATGAGAACGAAAATTAAGCTGTACTAAGTGTTATATAAATGTAAATACGGTGATCTGTACAGCAGACGACTTTCTTTAATATTCCTGACATTCCAAAGAAAGTGTGTCAGACTGTTACATGTATACTGAAAGGAAAAAGAAACGCAGCGTGCGTATTTCCGCTATATATTGTATGTTTAAAATGCTACTGCTAATCGAATGGTGCAGGGCGACATTAGGCCTGTCCTTTTAGAAAGAAGGTTTAAACAGCACTAAACACACCAATGGTTACCCCTTTAAAGTTTCATTATCGTCAGAATGCGCATTTGGCTCAAGCAGGTGAGCAAACTTAGGCTTTAAATGTTGCAATCACTTAACATTAAATACAGTACTGAACTGGCTCAATTTTTCAAAGAGGAACTTCAGCATTTATGAATTTGTTGTTACAACGTATACTGTGATTAAAACGTCTACAACATCACAGTTGTGTCCTTTCTCTAACTGCACTTTTGTTTTTTACAAAACATCTTGGGATTTCCTTGGAATATATATGGAATTAAGTGTGCAGTATATGCAATATATAGCGGAAATACGCACCCTGCGTTTCTTTTTCCTTTCAGTATATGTTTATGCTGATAGGCCTTAGTCCATTTTAGACTGAAACCTTAATGGCCGATAGCGTCATCTTTTTCATAAAAAAAAGTGAATTCGAATATTTATACAGATACACACAGACAATATGAGGGCAGCATTAAGTACGGACATGTTGGCAACAGATCTGGCATATTATCTGGTGCGGAAAGGGGTACGTAATTATATTATTTTATCTGGTGTTGAAAGGGTTACGTCATTTTACCATTCTGTTTGGTGCGGAAAGGAATACGTCATTCTAGCTTACTGTTTGGAGCTGAATGGGGTAGTACTTTTAGAATACTATCTGGTGGGGAAAGGGGTTCGTAATTATAGTGTAATATGTGATTCAGAATGGGATATATGATTAGTGTGCTTTAAAATACATACAATTTAAACACGTGTCTACTGTTTGAAAAGTAAATGTCGTCAATCTCAGATAATGAATAACATACATTGCTTACCGTCGCCTTGGTTGAATTTGCATACAGATACTAGTAACTGGTTTAAGTGCAAATGCCAAACGTGCAGGGTCTCGTTATTAAGCATATAAACAAGTGTTATAATACCATGTTGAGCAACTCGAGTAAGTCGTTGGTTTGATAATTATACAATCGTTTTGAACAAAGCTTGACAACCTTTATGAAAACACCTATTTATTTTCCTTATCATTCAAATGCGACCGTTACCGTTTTCATTATCTCATTGTATTGTACCTACTTGAAGGTACCTTTCCGTACGGCCCATGGGATATCTGGAGGATGTGTGGCTCTCGCAGAAAAGAAGGGGTGTTCACTGGATGCATTATCCCTAGAAGAGTTCAAGGTTATCAGGTAAATGAACAATTAATTTGACCTATTTTTATCTTAAAATCTGCATGACATATAATCCTGATTTTTTTGCAAATAAGTTTCGTTCAAGGTTGGCATGCTTAGGAGGTATTAGTCAAGAAAGATCAATCACTCGAACCCACCACAGCTGAACGTATACATCTGTATGTGATTTTTGTTGATTTGTTCCCTTCATTGTTGGCTAGACGGTTCTTGATTTTTCGGGCAAAGTGAGCTCTCCCTAAATCGTCTTGGAGACAGTCACACAACTTGGAGGTGGCAATGATCTTGCAATAAGTGACTAAAATGTCGCGGTACATTTACATAACGTTATCGTGGAAACGATGATGACACTTTGTCAGTTTTTCTCCTTGTTATTAATAAGACAAGACAGATCTTGTTTTTCCTTTAAAAAGCTCATAAATACTGAAAATGTGATCACTTGGAAGCAACAAACACAAACAAGAGAGAACAGTAGCAGACTCGGTTTTATTGAGTCTGTTCATGAGAGGTAATTATAAGATGCAACACCTCTCGCTCCTCCTAGCACCGGCTTCAGCGATATTATACTTCCAAGCCACAACGACTGGGCTTGATGATCCGAAAGGACTAGTACGTAATAACACTACTGATTTGTATTCGGGACGCCTTTTTATGGCCGCCACACAGCACTAAACAAACGCCAGTGTGAATGTCAATAAATACTGAAAAGGGGATCCGTTGAAAGCAACAAACACAAACAAGAGATACAAGTAGCAGACTCGGTTTTATTGCGTCTGTTCATGAGAGCTAATCTAAAGTGCAACACCTCTCACGTCTCCTAGCAATATGCTACATTAAAGCTACAACGATTGGGCTTGATGATCTCAAAGGACCAGTAAGTAATAACACTACTGATTTGTAGTCGGGGAGCCGTCATGAAAATTTTGTTTAGGTTTTTTCCCTTAGATCATCGGAAACTTTAAATAAAGTCCTCCTAAGGAAAAGTAATTAACACAATGTAGAAACAAAACTCAGTTGGTATTTTCTACATTGTGAAACTTTAAAGGTTTGTTCTCGTTGGTTTTGGCAAGATGGTTCTTGATTTGCTCGTAATTATCTCTACAGTTACAGTGAGCTTAATATTATAGGTGACTTAACTCATCATGGAATGAAGCAATAATGAAACTTCTATAGGGTTTCTCCCTTTGGAATGTCAAAAGAGGCATCGATGTTGCGTCATATATCTCTCAAAGGTCAAAGTGTGCTTAACTCTGATCTTCAGCTTAGTGGTACATGCTATCATGTTCATTTCTAAACAATAACTTACAGGTGTATATGTAGCAATTGTTTTTTGTCTGGATATAGAGTGTTAAGTTCTCAGTACTATGGTTGGTGTCACCCTTACCATGTCAAACATTTCTGTGATATTGGTATTCATATCCGTATGCTGTATAATTGTTCTTTTCGCATTAGTTTTCTTGTCTTTCTTCGATTTTGACACTAACATTCTTAGTGATATACAATCATTTAGTGACATTTCTTAAAAGCCAGAAGGGATAGTGTGGCTATAGCTGGGAAACTGCATCAAAAACTCAAATGAAGTAATTAAATCGAATTATATATTAACCTATTTTCTTTAATATGTTAACTTTTCGTTGATACTTATTTTAGAGTGGTATATCCTCTACACTAAAGAAGGTAATTTCATTCATCAATATAAATTTCTATATACTGTCTTTTAGCCCTTGCTTCGAGGAAGACGTGTTACAAATTTGGAACTATGAAACATCGGTGGATCAGTATACAGCCTATGGGGGTACGAGTGAAAGCAGCGTTAATGCGCAGATTTGCAAAATGGAGGCGTGGCTGAGCGAACTAAAACAGTGACACGTGGTAATTAAGGAGAGGTCAGATGTTACCAGTGGAACGAAATAATTACTACCACGTATTGCAAGTAGTGTGATCACGTGATTTAGATATTTTAGGCGGATCTTTGACTTAAAATAACTACTGACCAGACTGAACTATGTTTTTGCTTAAATTATGGATTTGTTTTTCAAAACATAGCTTGGGGTAATATTTAACAATTATAAAATCATACAAAATTTACCATAGTTGACAGTTGTCATGAAAATAATGTTCTAATACCAAAATGTGACAACCGTGAAGGTCAAGCAAGGATAATAATAAAAGAGGATATAAACATGAAAATAAGACTATTTCATATCACGTTGATCAACAAATAATAATGAATAAATAATATCATGTTAAGCACTTTGTTCAAAGTTCCTTTAGCCTTTTTTATGCTTGAATTTCTTAAGTAATTAGTAGACTGGGTCATTGCTGGGCCATTGCTCTATGTCCCTCTACAATTCGTCAAACCCCACTGGTGGTCCAGCAGTGTACTAACCAGTCCTCCTGATACATGGTACGTCATGGAGAAAATGGTATTGTCAGGAACAACATGGTGCTCTCATTTTCTATCTCCTATCTATCTATCTATTTATACTGCAGCACCCCCTCACGGGGATTATGTGCAGGTGCGCGTCTGTGCAGTGTGAGTAGTTAAAAGAAAGATAAAATAGTTTTAAAATCAAGTGAGAGTGAGATAAAAGTATGATAGTGTTATAATGTTAAAAGATTGAAGAAGACAAAGTGATTTTTAAAAGTAAGAATACAAACAAGCTTCCTGTCTATGGCATGGAGTGGGTGACTGAGCACACTGCCAGTTTGAACGAGTTCAGGTCTGGCAGCATTGCAATGTCGACTGGTAGTCTATTCCACTGTACGATTGCAAGGGGAAAGAACGAATACTTGTAGTAATCAGCAGTAGTGTGTATTTGTCTAAAGGCAAGGGGGTGGGATTGGCGGGGAATTCTCATGGGCTGTATGACATATGGGGGCATGGGTACAGCAATAAGGCAGTGGATTATTTTGAAAAAGAGACATAACCTGGCATCTGATCGTCTGTTTTCAAGGGACCTCCATCCTAATTTACCTAGCATGTCAGTGACACTGGCGTGTTGGGAATAGTTATTTACGGTCAATCGGGCTGCTTTTCTTTGGACCATTTCTATCTTATTTATGTTGGTCTTTGTGTGGGGGCTCTAGACGGGGGAAGAATACTCAAGGAGGGGGCGCACTAGTGTTTACTAGGCGACCTGTCTTATACCTGTATTTTTTTACCTTATGTTCCTTTTTACAAACCTTAGTGTCCTGTTTGCAGATGTGGTTGTTCTGCTGATGTGGTTGTTCCATGATAGATTGTTACTTATGTCCACTCCAAGGTATTTCGAGCTTTCAACGGTTTCGAGAATCTGGTCATGTAGGGTGTACTGGGATGGGATGGGTTTTCTTGATCGTGTAATTTGTGTAATAGTACACTTCCTTGGATTAAACTCCATGTCCCTGACTCCTTTCGACAGGCATCCTGACAGGTTGTGATATAGAAGATCTTACATGAGTGACTGTGTATTATTGATTTTAATAAACGAGTTTAATAAGATGATAGGATACGAGGCTCTTGCCGAGTATCCTATCTGTTTATCCAACGAGTTTATTAAAGTCAATAATACACAGTCACGAATGTAAGATTATGTTTATCATATAACACATTTTCGACGTGATAGTTTCACTTTAATGTTGTCAATTTTCCTTTTGTAAGACAAATCATGACGTTGTTTTGTTGTTTACATGACGTCGCTACGTTACGCGGCTGTAAGTGCGATCGCCTTACAAATTATGCGACACCTTAAACCAAATTTAACGTTACTAACATTCATTTTGTGAAGTAAGATTTCAAATAGTTATAAATAATTAAGGCGTCTGAACGTACCGTATGATATACCATGCAAACAATTGGGATTAAATGTTTTACTGTATACAAACACAGTGATACGGTCCTCATTTGCATTTGTAATACACTAGAGTATTACGAGAAATAAGTCATGGTTTTATTGCACTCCCAGAAGCCATGTTATGTGATAAAATGAATAATACGATACTCATATCTACTAGTTATCTAAGTGTGTGATGTAATGAGGATGGTAATTTAGTCTATGTTCGACGTCTGTCTTCCGTCGTCTTTAACACTGGCTTTAAACGACATCTCAGAATTTACCGCGTGATCCATGTTGTCCGAACTTTACATGGATAAGCATTAGATCAATGAAGAGTATAAAAGGAGAACATTACGTGGTCCAAGTATTAACTTTCATACCCCATCCAGCCCCTTCTCCAAGAAGCTAAAATGGATTTGTCTGGAGTATGAAATAAAGACTTAATTTCGGCTTAAAAAGTCTGCATATTGTAAAATTAAAACATTTAATAAGTAAATTTAAATATGGTATCGCATTTTTGCATTAAAACATGTTTGAAACATGTTTTATTGTCGAAATATCCATTATAAAATCCAGCTTATATAAACTTTCCCATCGCTTAATGGAATTAAGGCGGGACCAAGTAATGTTGGCAAACAGCCGAACAAGATAAATACATGTATAACAAATAAATATTACTGCAGTATATCGCCCTCGCGTCGGATAGTAAGAACTTACACATTGTTGTCTATGGGGATTGAGCAAAATGCGTTTTATGTGAGGTATAATACTATATATCCTAAAGAACATCTACACAAAAGAGTATGAGAGTGGACCTTTGGAAACGGCCGAACACGAATCATACGAAATACTGCAGTCTCGGTTTGATTGAGACTGTTCATGAACGGTAGTGAAATATGCTAGCTATCGCTCACGCCCTTTAGCCCCGGGTTGAGCAGAACTCAATATTCATAAAATCAAAAGTACATAACACAGCTAATATTGCAGATATTATCATGATATAAAAGTAGATATAAAAATTGAACAGGAAAAGCAGCATTCAAGGATGACAGTGAACCACAAACACACACAGAAACAAAGAAAAAAATAAAGATGAATAAAAGGCAAGATAAGGCATCAAAAACACAAAATGGTTGACAATATAGCCACCGCCTTGGAACGGTCAGTGGGAAAAAAGCCGTCGGGGATTTAAACCAGGTTCTCGGGTGCACCAAACCTCACTCTAACCATATTGTCATCCCAATAAACGGGACAGTGTACATAAACATACCCCCGCCAGATTATAATATCTAACAAACAAGGCAGCATTAATAGGCAATAATAGTAAAACACATAAATGATCATGTACACACTGAACAAAATTGTTTTTTGTTTAAATTGTTACATCTTTTGAGAGTTACCCTTCCTTTATATGAAAACATGAAATGTGCTGATGAAACACATAACATGAGTCAAAGATCGCTTAAAGATATAACATTCTTAAAATTCGTATGAAATAATAAAAAAAACATAAAAATTTGACCCCTTTGTCGCAGATTCTCCGTCTATAAAAAAATGAAATATGGATAATCTTAAATTACCTCCCTTTAAATTGAATATTGTTTGAAATTCAAGTAACTGTAATTCAGCGTTAACATTAAATATTTCGAAAATGTCTTTTGCAAACGCATTTGTAGTGGTAATGCTAGTAAAACATGATGTCAAAATAATTTTAACTTGCATATTTTAGAATCAGGAACATCAACAGCTTCACTAATTCGAAGTACTTAATAAAATACTATATACCCAGTTATATAAGTGTTATAACTTATTTCTAAGAAAACACATTGACTTAAAAGTTTTAAAATGTGTTCATGCAATCAAAGTAGACGATTTACACTCATTATTTTGCAGTTTAACCGTATCTCTAATCAAGCACAAAATACACAAAACAATGAGATTATTATTGACATTCTTAGGTTGATACTTAGCAATTTTGTTTAGTATATATATAAATATAAAAATCAAAAGCCTAGAAAGCCACAAAGTAAAACTTGATACATAACCCACAACTGAAGGTTGTTGAATAATAAGCGACCCCAACTTCACAAATGGAACAGTAACACTGAAGTATACTCCTCAAAATAATTTAAGGACCATGTTTAGATTTGAGTCATTTCTGAAAGTGCTATAATTGAACAACTTGCTGGCTTTTTTAAATTTTAAAAATTAGTTGTATTCTTTTACAATTGTTACATTACACACATTTATTAACTTTTGATATGAATATGAAATCCATAATATTAAAGATTAAGTAATTATTACTGTTGTATTTGTCCTTGATTTATTTTGTGGAGTATATATTGTTTGCGGCCCTCGAGAAGCAGTATAAATCGCATATACTCGAAAAAGTGTGCTATAAATATTACTTATAAAACTTACACACGTTTATAACGGGTGCAAACAAATAAATACTCGTGTAAGATATAAAGGTTTTGTGAGACAATTCCGTCAAAAGAACGTATATTGAATGTATATCTTAATCTTGATGTATTCAAGGCGTGGCTTGTGGTAGAGCGTTCGCCTCGCACGCGGAAGCTCGTTGGTTACACCCGTCACGGTCATACCAAATAAATGGTATTCGTTTTCAGTATAATGTGACCGGGAGGGGTATCAAGACGTGTCTACGGCGTGGTAGTACTATACATTTGTCTACGGCCTGGTAGTACTATACATGTGTCTACGGCGTGGTAGTACCGTACATTTGTCTATGGCGTGGTAGTACTATACATGTGTCTACGGCGTGGTAGTACCATACATTTGTCTACGGCTTGGTAGTACCATACATTTGTCTACGGCGTGGTAGTACCATACATTTGTCGACGGCGTGGAAGTACCTTACATTTGTCTACGGCGTGCTAGTACCATACATGTGTATACGGCTTGGTAGTACTATACATTTGTCTACGGCGTGGTAGTACTATACATGTGTCTACGGCGTGGTAGTACTGTACATTGCATTTGTCTACGGCGTGGTAGTACCATACATGTGTCTACGGCTTGGTAGTGCTATACATTTGTCTATGGCGTGGTAGTACTATACATGTGTCTACGGCGTGGTAGTACTATACATTTGTCTATGGCGTGGTAGTACTATACATGTGTCTATCGCGTGGTAGTACCATACATGTGTCTACGGCGTGGTAGTACTATACATTTGTCTATGGCGTGGTAGTACTATACATGTGTCTATCGCGTGGTAGTACCATACATTTGTCTACGGCTTGATAGTACTATACATTTGTCTATGGCGTGGTAGTACCATACGTTTTTTCTACGGCGTGGTAGTGACATACATTTGTCTACGGCTTGGTAGTACTATACATTTGCATTTGTCTACGGCGTGGAAGTACCATACATTTGTCTACGGCGTGGTGGTACTATACATTTGCATTTGTCTACGGCGTGGTAGTACTATACATGTGTCTACGGCGTGGTAGTACCATACATTTGTCTACGGCTTGGTAGTAACATACATTTGTCTACGGCGTGGTAGTACCATACGTTTGTCTACGGCTTGGTATTGCCATACGTTTGTCTACGGCGTGCTAGTGCCATACATGTGTCTACGGCATGGTAGTACCATACATGTGTCTACGGCGTGGTAGTACCATACATTTGTCGACGGCGTGGTAGTACCATACATGTGTCTACGGCTTGGTAGTGCTATACATTTGTCTATGGCGTGGTAGTACTATACATGTGTCTACGGCGTGGTAGTACTATACATTTGTCTATGGCGTGGTAGTACTATACATGTGTCTATCGCGTGGTAGTACCATACATTTGTCTACGGCTTGATAGTACTATACATTTGTCTATGGCGTGGTAGTACCATACGTTTTTTCTACGGCGTGGTAGTGACATACATTTGTCTACGGCTTGGTAGTACTATACATTTGCATTTGTCTACGGCGTGGAAGTACCATACATTTGTCTACGGCGTGGTGGTACTATACATTTGCATTTGTCTACGGCGTGGTAGTACTATACATGTGTCTACGGCGTGGTAGTACCATACATTTGTCTACGGCTTGGTATTAACATACATTTGTCTACGGCGTGGTAGTACCATACGTTTGTCTACGGCTTGGTATTGCCATACGTTTGTCTACGGCGTGCTAGTGCCATACATGTGTCTACGGCATGGTAGTACCATACATTTGTCTACGGCTTGGTAGTGCCATACATTTGTCTACGGCTTGGTAGTGCTATACATTTGTCTACGGCGACCCTCACCGCTGTAGGTTCGATCCCTCAGGGGCCTAGGAATCTTTATGTGAGGAAGCTATCCAGCTGGCTTGCGGGACGTCGATGGTTCTACCCAGGTGCCCGCCCGTGCACGAAAATTGCCCGGAGGGGCACCTGGGGTCTTCCTCCACCAGTGGAAGCTGGAAAGTCGCCATATGATCTTAGCTGTTGGTGCGACTATAAAATCCAATTCAATTCAATTGTCTACGGCGTGGTAGTGCCATATATTTGTCTACGGCGTGGTAGTACTATACGTTTGTCTACGGCTTGGTAGTGCCATACCTTTGTCTACGGCATGGTAGTACAATACATGTGTCTACGGCGTGGTAGTACCATACATTTGTCTACGGCTTGGTAATACGATACCTTTATCTACGGCTTGGTAGTACCATACATTTGTCTACGGCGCGGTAGTACCATACGTTTGTCTACGGCTTCGTAATACCATACCATTGTCTACGGCTTGGTAGTACCATACATTTGTATACGGCGTGGTAGTACCATACATTTGTCTACGGCTTGGTAGTACCATACATTTGTCTACGGCGTGGTAGTACAATACGTTTGTCTACGACGTGGTAGTATCATACGTTTGTCTACGGCGTGGTAGTACAATACGTGTGTCTACGGCGTGGTAGTACAATACGTTTGTCTACGGCGTGGTAGTACCATACATGTGTCTATGGCTTGGTAGTACCATACATTTGTCTACGGCGTGGTAGTACCATACATGTGTCTACGGCGTGGTAGTACCATACATTTGTCTACGGCGTGGTAGTACCTGTCTACGGCTTGGTAGTACCATACATTTGTCTACGGCGTGGTAGTACCATACGTTTGTCTACGGCTTGGTAATACCATACCTTTGTCTACGGCGTGGTAGTACAATACATGTGTCTACGGCGTGGTAGTACCATACATGTGTCTACGGCGTGGTAGTACCATACATTTGTCTACGGCTTGGTAGTACCATACATTTGTCTACGGCGTGGTAGTACAATACATGTGGCTACGGCGTGGTAGTACCATACATTTGTCTCCGGCGTGTTAGTACCATACATGTGTCTACGGCTTCGTAGTACCATACGTTTGTCTACGGCGTGGTAGTACCATACGTTTGTCTACGGCGTGGTAGTACCATACGTTTGTCTCCGGCTTGGTAGTTACAAACGTTTGTCTTCGTCTTGGTAGTACCATACGTTTGTCTACGGCTTGGTAGTACCATACGTTTGTCTACGGCGTGGTAGTACCATACGTTTGTCTACGGCGAGGTAGTACCATACATGTGTCTACGGCGTGGTAGTACCATACATTTGTCTACGCGTGGTAGTGCCATACATTTGTCTACGGCGTGGTAGTGCCATACATTTGTCTACGGCATGGTAGTACCGTACATTTGTCTACGGCTTGGTAGTGTCGTACATTTGTCTACGGCGTGGTAGTACCATACATTTGCCTACGGCGCGGTAGTACTATACATGTGTCTACGGCGTGGTAATACCATACATGTTTGTACGGCGTGGTAGTACCATACATTTGTCTATGGCTTGGTAGTACCATACATTTGTCTCCGGCGTGGTACTACCATACGTTTGTCTACGGCTTCGAAGTCTACGACTTGGTAGTACCATACATTTGTCGACGGCGTGGTAGTACCATACGTTTGTCTACGGCTTGATAATACTACACGTTTGTCTACGGCTTGGTAGTACCATACATTTGTCTACGGCGTGGTAGTACCATACGTTTGTCTACGGCTTCGAAGTCTACGACTTGGTAGTACCATACATTTGTCGACGGCGTGGTAGTACCATACGTTTGTCTACGGCTTGGTAGTCTACGGCGTGGTAGTACTATACATTTGTCTAAGGCAAGGTAGAACTATACATTTGTCTACGGCTTGATAGTACCATACATTGTCTACGGCGTGGTAGTACCATACGTTTGCCTACGGCTTGGTAGTATACGGCTTGGTAGTACCATACATTTGTCTACGGCTTAGTAGTCTACGGCGTGGTAGTACCATAGGTTTGTCTACGGCTTGGTAGTCTACGGCGTGGTAATACTATATACATTTGTCTACGGCGTGGTAGTACCATGAACTTGTCTACGGCGTGGTAGTGCCATACATTTGTCTACGACGTGGTAGTACTATCCATGTGTCTACGGCGTGGTAGTACTATACATTTGAGCATTTAGCTCACTGGTACAAGTATATACGTTCGTGATATAACTGAAAGAATATCAAAAGGAATGATAAACCGCATACAATACTTTATGTCTTTTTTTATAGAATAAAATCATTTTTGTATTACGGTGATAATATAGTCCTCGAGTTTAATATAGTTTTACCTTTTGCTATTTAGAGTTGTAAAGCGTTTCTATGGCAATAACACTTAATTTATAGTGAAAAACTCGATTTGTATCACCTGTCATAAAATTGTGAACAATATCGGGTTCTTCTGAACCTCCGATCACCATGGATGCTGTGTTCTTGATTGTGTATTGTATTTCACTTAAAAAGGCAATAATCTATGTCCAGATATCAATGCAAAACTAGAATATCTTTATGTTTATAGGTATTTCGTTACAATAGTTTTGCACTCACACCTCGATATATATTACCTCTGCCGGCTTCGTGTATGTTCTAAACGAGAGCTATCTATCTGAGAGCAATTACTGGTTATAAAACATTACAATTGATAGAAACACATGTAATCTATTTCAAGTAGGAAAATATATCAGTGTAAACGACAAACACACGATAGCGTTGTAATCCGATTTATTTTACAATGCAAGTATTGGCGGGTGTTAGTGGTGAAATAAAAAATATCCATGCTCCCCTTGCTGCTGTTTTAACGTTTTGGCATAAGTAAAAATTATAAATTTCACTGCATCATCCTCAAAACAGTATAGTAATGCAATTATTTTTCGCAACCTCATACACGGAAAAAAAGTCTCATTGGATTCCGCTTCATGAGATTGCATAATGAAATCAGATATTTCATATTAAAAGATGCAACATACGGTGTATGAATGGTTTATATATTCAACCATGTACTTTACCCCAGTGATGAGGTGAAGGTCAAAGGTCAGACACGATTAATTGCACTGGTACATTATATTTTCATTTGTGTGTGTTCTTCCTGTTTATATGGAGCTAGTGTTCCATATGTCTTTATGGGGGATAAGATAATCTTTTGTGAACTTTGAGCTGAACAATTTTAACTTAAGAAACCTATTCCTTGAAACAGAACTATAACATCTGACTAACTTCCTGCATTGAAATAGGAGCCGTACAAGTCAGTAGAAATGCCTCATGCCTTCGTTGGGCATTTGTTTAAAAAGCCTGGTTGCTCCATTGATATAATAGCCTTGCAGGTTAGTATAGCGTCCTCTGGTCCTCTTGGACTTCTTGTTTGTGTGGTATGCTTATATCACCTATTAATGCTGCCGGATTTGTTTCAGATTATGGGAATGGTTTATTGACACTGTCCCGTTTAATAGGATTATTACTAGTGAGGTATAGGGCACCCCGGACCCTGTCTGAACCCGCAGTTCACTGACCATTCCTAGCCGGTACTCCAGTTTTCCACACTTATATGTAATTGTTTGGTATGTTTTAAATCCTGCCTTTTCGAACCCTAAATGGTTTGTTCCCTTGTTGCTCTTCTGCCATGTCATTGCGTACTTTCTTTATGGCTTTCTATGCGTTTGTTTTTATATTCATATATACATAATTCTCTACGTGCTATACTTATATTGCTATTAATGCTGATTCATATATACATGTACATGATCATCTACTTGTTTTGTGCAGTGTTGCGGCAGTAAAACGTCTCCCCGCGCTTGCAATCAGTACTGATATTCATTCGATCTTTGGAGATCGCTGAGCCCGATACTTATATTTAATTATCGGTGGTGCTTTTTCATTTCTTTTTGTTTTCTTACTTAATTTTAGATTCAGTGGTTCCACTACTCCGGCCGATTAAAGGCTCAGGGTATTGTTTAACCACTTATAGGATATGTTGTCTGCTTTTTAATTTAGTCTTTTGACTGTTACTTGTGATATGCAGGCTTCATAACCGCTGCTCCCAACTAAATTCCATTATGTTTATTTCGCTCTTCGGGGCATTTAATTTTATTAGATACTGGGAACATACGCCGTACGACATGGGGAAGACATATACTCCATGTCCAACGCCATATGCATGCCATCTTCGGGATGGTTACAATTTTGTACTTTATTAATATTGAGTTCTGCTCAACCCGGGGCTAGGGGGCGTGAGCGATAGCTACCATATTTCACTACCGCTCATGAACAGTCTTAATCAAACCGAGACTGCAATATTTCGTATGTGTCGTGCTCGGCCGTTTCCAAAGGTCAATTATCATACTCTTCTTATATTGTCTGTTAATGCTGCATTGTTTGTCAGATAATTTAACCTGGCCGTGATGTCTATATTTACACTGTCCCGTTTTATTGGGATGACAGCAGCCATTTTTGCCACTGACCGTTCCAAGGCGGTAGCCCTATTGTCAACCCTTATGTCTTTGTGATGTCTTAGCTTGCCTTTTATTCATCTTTATATATAGTTGTTATTTGTTTCTTTGTGTGTTTGTGACTGTCGTCCTTGAATGCTACTTTTCCTGTTCAGTTTTTATATCTACTTGGTAGCGGATCCATAAGCTTATTCTAATTACAAAATGTCAGAGCTCTGTCTATATTGTGTGGTTTCAGAGGAGACGATTGTTAAATTGTTTCCTTATTGTACGTC
The DNA here is from genome assembly GCA_037043455.1 of Cyrtodaria siliqua. Lineage (NCBI taxonomy): Eukaryota > Metazoa > Mollusca > Bivalvia > Adapedonta > Hiatellidae > Cyrtodaria > Cyrtodaria siliqua. Next base: position 20,308 of record JAWPHD010010737.1, on the reverse strand, counting down.
TTTCTGAAACACGTAACCCATGGAATGGGGTCAAATTTGAATCCAGGCTCAATAGTTGAAACAACGTTGTAGAGGACCATTAGCTTATGGTACATGCACACGATTAAACCTCTGGCTGAACATTTTTATTAAAGATTTTCCTATTTAACTCAATGCACATCTGTGACCCCAGGGGCGGGGCCAGTTTTGACCACAGGATCACACTTTGAATTAACTTGTTAGAGGTCCATAACCTTAAGCTGCATATAATATAGCAGATTATAATCTTTCAAGTATTGAAAATGGGATCCCTTGGCGGCAATCATTAATAAAGAAAAACTGTTGAACTAATTTTAACAAATTGAAAAGCTATTGACCTCGGGATCATCCATGTGAAGTTATGTCAAAATTGTCCATGCTAAGCAAAAGTTAACCGACGGACGACGAATGACGACGGACGGACATAAAGCGATCACGATAGCTCACATTGAGCCTTCAGCTCTGGTAAACTAAAGCCCATTGGGACGGTGGCGTTTGATGTTTGTCTATGATCTTTCTTGTCGTGCCCTTAATGGTTTATTCTCTTGTTGCTCTGGCTTCTGCCAAGTCATTTAGTACCTTCATTGTGGCTTTCTAGGCTATTTATTTTTGTATTATATTTACACGAGCATATTTATGTGTTTTACTTATATTGCCTATTGATGCTGCCTTGTTGGTTAGAGATTAGATCATGGCGGGGATTTGTTTATTTACACTGTCCTGTTTTAATGGGATGGCAGTAGGGTAAGTGTGAGGTTTGGTGCACCCTAGAACCGGTTTAAACCCCCAGTGGACTTTGTTGCCACTGACCGTTTCAAGGCAGTAGCCCTATTGTCAACCCTTTTGTGTTTGTGATGTTTGCATTTTTTATTACTTTTGCCTTCTTGTTTGTCTGTTTGCGTGTTTGTTTTTTTGTTGTATGGTTCACTGTCGTCCTTGAATGCTGCTTTCCTTGTCCGATATTTTTATCTTTTTAAATATAGGAAAACATAATACACTCTTTGAATAATCGTAATATTTTACTCGCTTTGACATGTAAACAATAAAAAATGATTTAACTCGTGTTCAAGTTTTTCCATATGAAATATCAAGGTAAAATCCATTGTACATACCATGTGTAATCCTTTTGTTAAAAAGACATACAACCACCTGTATTATTTTTAGGTACTGAAGCTTTGTACGTTGAGAAGACGTCATTTGTGTCAGGTGTATTACCGTCGTGACGTGTGTGATCTGTTAGCCAAATGTGTGGAATGTATGTAAATTCACGTGATGTTCTATGAAAGCGCCACAGATTAGAAAAATAGCTATGACGGACATTAGCTATGACTAATTATATTCTTACTGTATTCTATACCTGTTGTAAGCGATTCGCTTCTACGGAAATTCTTGTTTGTCTTCCTGGGTAGAACTAGTATTAAGCAATGCAGATAAAGTGCCTTGCTCAAGATAAAGTGCCTTCCTCAGGGACACAACACATGTGGTTATGGCGGGGATCGAACCCACGACTTTTGGATCATGGGTCCAACGCTCTACCCGGAGCTGTAGATAATTTTTGACTGCAGTGAGTATTTACTCACAAGATTCAAAACGAATGAGTAACAATGAACATGCTCAGAGTAAAACACATTTTTAAAAAAACAGTTCATGCGTCCAAAATGGATGTGAATCGATTTAATATATCTAAAAAGACACAACTTTTCTGATTATATTGATGTTACACTGATTGGCCTTTGTTCTTAATATAAGACCATGCTTAGAACAGTTTTCATCATGTACATATGGAGAGAACTGTAACTATGGAGAGAACTGTAACTAATGTTGTAATAACTTGTAGTTCAATAATTTTTTATATGTTGCTATGAATATTGTGATGTTGAATTTATGTATTGTAACATATCTGCAATAACATATTATTAAACTAATAAGCTGATCTACAGGACAATACATACAAATATAATACTTATGACTTTTAAAAGTTTAGAGTTTTTGTAGTAAATTGATGAGTAAAGATACTCACAATTTTAAAATCCTGAGTTTTTTTATAAAAAAAAATATGAGTAAAATACTCAAAAACTTATCTTATCTACAGCTCTGTCTACCATCTGCAGCTCTGTCTACCACTAGACCACAGCGCTCCACTCGGAACACTAAAACACTTGAATCACTCGGAATTGCGACGTGTTAACCCTTTCGCCGCCAAATTTCAAATGTCGTCTGCTAACATTTGAATTTTAAATCTTCTGGCAATATTTTATATAACAAATGTTTTGGAAAACATTCTAACAGTGGCTAACATGGTAAACCCAATCAGCCTGCACTTAGTGTGCATGTTGATCAGGGCTTACCACATTCGCAACTTCTCGTACACTGCTTCGCAGCACGAGATCCCAAAGAATGACGGGATTGGCCGAGCGTTCACGATTGGGCTTACCATGGTCGTAAAATCAATATTTTTTACTCTGGCAGTGAAAGGGTTAAAGGGAACATAACCTGCATAAGTAAGAGGAATTCTCAAAAATATTTGTTGATGATTAGCCAGTTCCATTAACGTGTTCCGAAATTACAAAGATTTGTTTAAAGTAAAATATCGCTTAAGCCGGTGCTAGGAGGCGTTAGAGGTGTTGCACACTACATTACATTTCAGTATGTATTGACATTCACACTAGCGTTTGTTTAGTTCTGTGTGACGGACGTTAAAGATCGCCCCGACTACAAATCAGTAGTGTTATTATTTACTGGTCCTTTGGGATCATCAAGCGCATTATGTGTTGCTTTAAAGTAGAATATCGCTTAAGCCGGTGCTAGGAGGTGTGTGAGGTGTTGCATCTTATAATTACCTCTCATGAACAGACTCAGTAAAACCGAGTCTGCTACTTTTATCTCTTGTTTATGTTTGTTGCAGTATTTATTGTATCAGTTTAAACAGCATAACAAGAAAAGAAAAAAAACTTAATTTTAAACGTAGCCCAATTTGGGCCATTAAACATGGTGTCACATTTTTTAAGTAAAAAAAATGACCATCAAAAACGGTCTATGTACATTCTTGTTTTGAAAACATATACTTAACACTGTGAAACAATCTTCGTCAAATAACTTCTTGATACACTCTCATCATGTTCAGTTTTCAACTACTCTGAGTGTCTCTGTACTCTGAAAACAACTGATTTTCATCACTAAACCTTTGAGTGGGTAAACCTGGTAAAGATTTTGTGGAATCTTTCTGTGAAAATAGTCGTCTCTTCTTTTTCTTCCCTTTAGCGTCAGTTTGCTTATGAGATGACACTGTCGACTTGAATCTTCGTCCATTCTCGCATTTTTCATTTTCTTGTTCGAGCATGTTATCAGGAAAGAGATTGACATTGTTATCGGTGGGTGTGATTGCATTTATTTTTCTCCCGTGCACATTATGCTTTTTTGTGTTATTTGCATTTAAAGCTATACACTGCTCTGAGTACGAATGTACCGGTATTGTGTCAATGTCGTTGATACGTAGGTCGTCACACTCGAACGATTGTGTTTTAATCTCATTGTTACGTGTGTCAACGTCCTTCATAGGTAGGTCGGTAGACTCGAGATACCAAAGATTTGAGGCCGATTTATGAGCATGCTGTTGCTGCTTATATTTATCTGTATATTTGAACTCGTGTACATGTGATCCGCTTGAATTGTAATTCATTTTGTCTCTATCGATTTCACTTGCTTGATTAACATCACTTTCAGTTATAACGTTATTCGATTCTTTCCTTTTTGTTTTAGTTTTGGCATGAGGGTAATTTAATTTGATTCGTAAACCGTCTGTATATGATTCAATCTCGTCGTTTCTTTTACACAACTGACTGTTAGCAAGATCTAATTGTGTTTGATTATCTGTATCGTTATCATCCAACACTGTGTAGTGTACACATGTGTCTGCTTTATCTCTACCAATAACAGCGTTTGTTTCTTCTACATCTACACTACCAGGAGCACCGTCTCTACGTTGACGAATATCAATATTATAATGGATATCTTCAAAAGTTTGGAATGCTCCATAGTTCAGGTGCTTTTTTTCAGAATCCATTAGTTCATCGTTTTCATCCATAGTTATTGGCGCTGTCTCAACCATAATGATGGCTGCTTGGTAATCGGCCTTGTACTTGGCAAGATTACCACTAACAGAGCGTAGAGGTTCTGCCCTGTTTACTGAACTTCTATTTTCAATTTCTATTTCTTCTGAGACTTTTATATTACCTTTCTTTACATAGTTTTCGTCGTCCTTATTTGATTGGAGTTTGTGCTCCGCAGGATTGTTAATGAAACTGTCTCTTGTCTTCTGAAATGATACTGATCTCACCGGCTCTACCGTCAGCCCGGAAATCGATTCAGATTTTGATTCATTCAGACGTCTCATTTGCATTAGATGTTCTTCTTTCCGTTTACGACTAAACAGACTAACTAGCCTTACAAAACTGTTTCCTTTCTTATAAGGGTTTTCTGCACTAGCGAGTTTTTGTTCCATCTCGGCTGCATTAGCGTCCGTCGTCATATCTATGGAGGTCTGTGGTGCGTGGTAAAGTCCGGTCCTTGACGCTGGTGGCGGCTTGAATAGCGACACATTGTTCCGCTTCCGTATTAGACGTTTACGGCGCCGGTAAAGGCAAAAGTCAATCGGGAAACAGATGATAAACACCAAAGATGTGCCGCCGACGATAAGAAATACCAGCATCCATTTCTCAAGCATTACTGGAATAATAAAATAACAACTTTGTAGTAACTGATAAATGTGATAGGTATGTTATAACGAAAGCAAAAAAAAAAAATTTCTCAAGCATCACTGACATAGGATATTTACACGAATATAGTTATGTAAAAGAACAACAACAATGAAACAAATTGAGAGAAACAAAATAAACCGCAACGCATCATGTGTTCAACAACATTTTAAAATAAGGATAAAAACACCATAATATGAAAGTCCTTTAAGACAACGAGTCATTTCTATAGCAACACTGTGAAATACGATCCTTTAGAAAAGCAAAACCTGGCAAGTCAATTTGCCAGTCATCTCTAAAGCAAGATACATAAATAAAAGTGATTATATAAACTCATTTCAGAAAAGTGAAAAGCAAAACAGAGAGAGCCGATTTTTAAGCGTCGCAGCAATGACATCAGTGCATTTATAAGGTTAGTTAAATGTATTAGTATATCAGATACGCAGCAAACACATAAAACGGAATATCCTTCTCATGTGTGCAAGGACTTTTGCTTTATCAGTTACATAGACGGTGTGTTGAAGAGGACGTAAGAAGATATCCATGAGTTATTTAACATGCACATTAATGAACTACCAATAACCAGCTACGTACGGTATTAGAGCTTTATATAACTTAAAGAAACTAACCCGCCAAATAAAGGCATAATTACACTACAAAACCGTTCATCAAAACGCTATCCGTGTGTTCAGGCCATATAATAATGTATATGTGCCGATTAAAAGTTTTCACAAGGACTATCACAACCTGACTTCTATGGTGATGCGATTTACAAACTGCGTAAGATCCTTGGTCATGCTCACTTTCATATTATCTTTGTTAAACTTGTTAAAAGGTTTGTCAAAAGAGGTTATGACCCTATCATTTTGCAACGCACTGCATGCTTGGTGGTGAACCCATTTACCGTTAGCCACTATGCTTTCCTCTTTAATTGTGCGATGACAGGACAGGCTGTGGACCCTATGATGATGTCTACCTAAAGCCCAAAAGGACGGTGACGTTTGATGCTTGTCTTCAATCTTGTCTTGTCGTGCCCTCAATGGTGTATTCTTTTGCTCCGGCTTCTGCCAAGTCATTGAGTACCTTCATTGTGGCTTTCTCTGCTATTGTGTTTTGTATTTATATATACACGAGCATGTTCATGTTTGCTTATATTGCCTATTAATGCTGCCTTGTTGGTTAGAGTACCGTTTTACTGGGATGACAGTAGGGTAAGTGTGAAGTTTGGTGCACCCTATAACCTGGTTTAAACACCCAGCGGCCTTTTTTGCCACTGACCGTTCCAATGAGGTAGTCCTATTGTCAATCCGTTTTGTGTTTGTGGCGTCATGTGCCTTTATTCTTTGTTAACATTGCCATTCATGTTTGTCCGTTTGCGTGTTTTTGGGTGTTCTGTGAAAGCTGCCTTTCCTGTTCGACTTGTATACTTATTTTTAAAATATCCGAGAATAAATATATGTAAAATGAATGAGTTGGTAACTCTTAATTCGACGCTCCGTTTTGGGGGTTTGGCCTGGCTGGTTAAAGCGGCTTATGTTGTGTCTATAGAGTTTGGATTCTCAAAATATTCAAGTTATAAATATACCTCGTGGTCAGTAGGTTTAGAAACGATGTGCATATGTTGTAAAATTTGGCTGTATATGGAGCTACTTTAATTACTGAATTGTTGTTAACATGTTAACTGTTAATCAACACATTAAATATGTGATTTCGAGCCGCCACATAGAGATGGGATTGATACATAGATTTTTTTGGAACCATGCCCTACTTCTACTTTGGAATAACTTCCTTGATGTGGGAAGGCCCTGTTTATATGCTGACCATAACCTTACTAATTTTACCTTCAGTTGGTTACACCAGGAGCCTCATTTGCATAAATGTGTTTGTCTATGTCACTGTGATGCAGCTTGTACCTATTTGAATTCTTCATTTTAACAAACTAAATGTTCTAGGGTAAAAGAGTAAAATACGGAAAGCACCACAAACTATGTCCAATAGTTCTTGAGAATGATGTTTGTTGTATGTATACGTCTATAGCTGTCCCCCGCAGTTAAAAGGAATTGTACTTTTCCCCAAGTGGAGTCATTTTGACAAGTACATTTTCCAGTGAGATGCTTCATCTAATACACATCTGCCATTGTTTCTTAGAAAGTTTAAGAGTGTTAATACAAACATCAATATTAGGCTGTTGTCATTCCAATAAAACTGGACAGTATAAAGAAATAAATCCCAGCAAGGCTATATTCTCTAATTTAAAAGGCATCATTAATAAGCAAAGTATAACAAAGAGAAAATTCAAGGTCATATAAATTTAGTTTCAAAGTCTATATAAATGGACATTAATATTCCATTTTATAATTGTGAAATAGAGGTAATTTAATGAAACTTGAGATGATTGCCTATCTCAACAAGAGATATATATATATATATATATATATATATATATATATTAAAAGTAAACATATAAAACACAACATTTCCAACAGTCATCCTGCAGAGGCTTGCGATGCATAATATACAGACTATTAAACAAACAAACTCTTCCAATAATATTTCATAATATGTCAGTTTCATGGTTTTTGCCACTGACCTTTTTGCCAGTGACCGTTCCAATGCGGTAGCACTATTTTTCAACACGTTTGTGTTTGTGAAGATTCTTGCAACATTGTAGCTGTACTTTGTTTTAGCGTGTGCTATTGGTTGACTGAGTTTGTAAAATATACTTGTTCCGTTTGACTTGTATACTTATTTTTTTGACTAACACGTTGGACTGGATATATAACGTATTTTCTATTGATTAACAGAATACGTTAAGGGTCAAGTAAACCCAGTTGAACAACTACTTTTAATTGATTGCAACATAATCATGATTTGCATGTACCAAGTCACATCCCATACTTGGCAGCTATTGAATGGAATAATACTTAAACATGCTTCAATCAGGTATCTATTCATGTGTCATATTCTCAAAGCCGATAATATTTTCAAAGCCTATGTTAATCATTTGTGTTTTAAAGCCGTTTATACTGTGTCTTTATTGTTTGGATTCTCAACATACGCAAGTTATATATTCTGAGTAAAAAGGAAAAATATCCCTTTTTCTTTCCATTATTATATAAACAGCAAAACAGGAAATAATAAATAATGTATATAGAATAATTAGATCGACCACCACCAAAAGTCCAAACAAACGCTTTTTTGGACAGTTCAATACACTAGGGAGTTAAACCCCTTTTTCTTAAACCGTGTATTTTTGGTAAAAACAGATAAAATCTACAAACATTACATCAGGAGCCTCATTTGCATAAATGTGTTTCTCTAGGTCATTGCGATGCAGCATCCATCTATTAGAATTCTTCATTTTAAACAAACTAAATGTGAAAAGCACCTTTCAAACTATGTCCAGTAGTTCTTGAGAACGATGTTTTTCGTATATATACGGCTAATATCGGCTATAGTTGTCCCCCGCAGTTAAAGGGAATTGTAAATATTCCCAATTGGAATCAGATACTTCATCTAATACACATCTGCCATTGGCCCGGCTGTTTCATAGAAAAGTGAAGAGTTTTAATATAAACATCTTCACTATTACGTTACTGACATCCCAACAAAACGGGACAATATAAAGAAAGAACGCCCCGTCAGGCTTTATTCTTAATATTTAAGGCAGCATTAATAAGAAAATTCAAGGTCATACTTTTGTTTCAGAGTCTATATCAATGCAAATGAAGTGTCCGTTCTATAATTGAGAAATATATTCAGACAATTTAATTAAATTTTAGATGATTGCCTATCTCAGCAAGATATAATTTTGGGTTAAAGGTAACAAACAAACTCTTCCAATAATATTTCATAATATGTCAGTTTCATGGTTTTTTTCCGCTGGCCTTTTTGCCACTGACCGTTCCATTGCGGTAGCACTATTTTCAAAACGTTTCTATTTGTGGTGTCTCTTGCCTTGTTTCCTAATAACATTGTAACTATTCTTTGTTTTGTGAAAGGTAGTTGTTCTGTTCGACTTTTATACCTATTTTACTAACACGTTGAATTGGATATATAATGTGTATTTACTATTGATTAACAGAATACGTTAAGGGTCGAGTAAATCCAGTTGAACAACTACTTTTAATTGATTGTAACATGGTCATGATTATCATGTACCAAGAAATATAAAAGATCGGACAGGGAAAATAGCATTCAAGGGGGCACACAAAACACAGAGACAAACACGCAAACAGACAAACAAATTAGGCAAAAGTAATAATAAATGCAAACGACATCACAAACACAAAAGGGTTGACAATAGGGCTACCGCCTTAAGTCGCATCCCCTACTTGGCAGCTATTGAATGGAATAATACTTAAACTTGCTTTAGGTATCTATCCATGTGTTATATATAATACTCAAATCTGATCATTTATTAAAAGCGTATGGTAATAATATTTGTTCCAACAACGTTCCTGTCCTCTTTGATGCAAACCCGCTATCGAGTGAATCTACCCGTGTACTGATACTGCAGTTGTATAACAAGGTCAATCATTAGTGTGATCAAGCTTACCCAGTTTCACTACAAAAAAATATAAAAACATCGGACAGGGAAAGAAGCATTCAAGGAGGACAGTCAACCACAAAACACAGAAACAAACACGCAAACAGACAAACAAGAAGGCAAAAGTAATAATAAATGCAAAGGACATCACAAACACAAAAAGGTAATTGTAACCTCTTGACTATCATAATTATATAGATATCTGGGTTCAGGTATCAAACCACCAAATATTTTCCCCCATTGACATCAATGTTAAAATGTCACATATAAAAGTAGCAATCCCGCCAACAACAGCCACGTTTTACAACGTACGTACATCGTTTTTAAACCTACTGACGACTAGGTATATATATAACTTACATATTTTGAGAAGCCAAACTCTATAGACACAATATAAACGGCTTTAACCAGCCAGGCCAAAACACAAAACTGGATCGTCGAATTAAGAGTTGCCAACTCTTAATTCATTTTGTTTTTAATTTCAATCACCAGATTAATGGTGATCCATTTATTCACCCCGTAATAGGTTTGTGAGGGTCGGGGTGGACCATCCCTCAATAAACCTTACATAAAAACATGTAATATTTATCAAGCTAGTTTGTAAATAAAGTGATAGGAAATATAATCAAGTGAATAATTGCATATTGTAATCAGAGACAGTATAAATGGGAGGTTTTCTTATTCTTTACAATTGTAGATGTCCATTATACCATTTTAACAGAATGTAAAAAAGGCCCCACTGCAATCCAGAGGTATTTCCAAAAACAGTTGTGGGTGAAAATATAGTATAATTGCTATATAGGTAATATCTGGTCGTTCTAAGATTGCAGTGAGTCTCTATAAATTCCGGGGAAAAGACAATAATAAATCATGTAAAGATTTTGTTTTGTTTCAAAACCCAGTGTACAACCCACATTGTCAATACATACAAACTTATTTTACACAGATAATTTTAATGTTACAGTATCAAAAATAAACATTGTTTCATGTTATGAAATCCATGCACTGCCTCTACTCCGAGGCTCACTGAGCTTTTCTCATATTTTGTTTTGGAAAGAGAAAAAAACAACAACCCATCCTGTGTAATACATCTGTATATAAATCCATTATCAAAGGACAGTGTTTCAGGATAGTTTTTTAAGGATTATTATACACAAAAACAAACAATATTATTCCAAAACAAAAAATTCTAAAAGAAACAAGAAGGTTGATTAAGAAAGACCAAGCTATAAGCAAGAGTATGTTATTTCTGATTAGTAAGGTAAGCTAACAAGAGGCCCAAGAGGGCCTGTGGACGCTCTACTGGCTAAAACAGCTCTTATAGATTTAGATAGATATAGCTAGATATAGCTCTCTTCTCCTATAGATTTAACAAAGGAAAATACAATATAGCATTTTTCAACAAATCAAGGGCCATAGCTCTGTTATTACTAACAAGATCTAGCTGGTTTTCGAAATTGTCCAAGATTTCATTGATATACCGCGCTTTGCACAACTAGACATCATACTGAGGCTTCCTGCCAAATTTCGTAGAAATCCAACAAGCCGTTTAAGAGGAGTAGCGCCGACAAGAAATTTAAAATAAAAATGTCAAAGGGCCATAACTCTGTCAAAAATCAGCGAACTGGAACAAAAGCGTGATATGCACAACTAGACATCTTACCGATGCTTCCTGTCAAGTTTCGCTGAAATTCAACAAGGTATTTAGGATGAGTAGCGCCGACAAATTTTTTAAAGTAAGTGTCAAGTAATTAAAAAGATAATGAAAAAAAATTGAACAAAAAAATAAAATAAATTCAAATCAATCAAAAAAAAAAAAAAAAAAAAAATGAAAAAAAAAAAAAAAAAAAAAAAAAAAAAAAAAAAAAAATTAAATGAAAATTGAAAATTGAAAAAATAAAAATAAAAAAGAAATCAAATTAAAAAAAAAATAAAAAATAAAAAAAAGTTAAAAAAATGTTACCCCCGGGCCGCTTCCAAATTTGACACCAGGGTCACCATTTGAACAAAGTTGGTAGAGATAAGCTGATGCTACATGTAATACATTAGAGCTCTGTGCCCTGTGGTTCCAGAGAAGAAGATTTTTTTCAGTTTTTGCCTATACAAGCCTAAGTAAAACTGTGACCCCCAGGGTGGGGCTAAATGTGACCAATGGGTCACCATTTGAACAAACTTGGTAGAAGACCATAAGCTTATAGCAAATGCAAAATATTAAACCTCTGGCTCTTGCAGTTTCAGAGAAGAAGATTTTTTAAGTTTTTCCCTGTACATGTCTATGTAAAACATGTGACCCTTGGGGCGGGGTCAAATGTGACCCGAGTGTCACCATTTGAACAAACTTGGTAAAGGACCATAAGCTTATAGCAAATGCAAAGTATTAAACCTCTGGCTCTTGCAGTTCCAGAGAAGAAGATTTTTTTCAGTTTTTCCCTATACAAGCATTTATGTAAAACTGTGACCCCCGGACCGGGGCCAGATGTGACTCCAGGGTCACCATTTGAACAAAATTGGTAAAGGACCATAAGCTTATAGCAACAGCAAAATATTAAACCTCTGGCTCTTGCAGTTTCAGAGAAGAAGATTTTTTAAGTTTTTCCCTATACATGTCTATGTAAAACATGTGACCCTTGGGGCGGGGCCAAATGTGACCCCAGGGTCACCATTTGAACAAACTTGGTAAAGGACCATAATCTTATAGTAAATGCAAATTATCAAACCTCTGGCTGTTGTAGCTTCCGAGAAATAGATTTTTTAAAAATAAATCCTATATAAGTCTATGTAAAACTGTGACTCCCGGGGCGGGGACAAATTTGACCCCAGGGTCACCATTTGAACATCTTAGTAGAGGACCATAAGCTGATGCTTCATGTAATACATGAGAGCTCTGTGCCTTGTGGTTTCAGAGAAGAAGATTTTTTAAAGTTTTTTCCTACATGTCTATATGACAAACATGCAAAACCTCAATATACAAACTTTGGACCCCCGGGGCACAGCCATTTTTAACCCCTGGGACTTTATTTGAACAAGCTTGATAGTCTAGGCGTTGGCGATCATTTTAAAAGAAAAACTGTTGAAATCTGTCCAGCGGTTCTGGGGAAGAAGATTTTTTAAGGTTTCGACTATATATGGTAATAGCAGCCATCTTGGATGTAGCGCTGAACTTATTTTAACAAATCTAACAAGCATTCATCTAAGGATCAACCAAGTGAAGTTTGGTCAAAATTAGCCAAGCGGTTTCTGAGGAGAAGTCGTTTGAAGAAAAGTTAACGGACGGACGGACGACGGACGGACGTCGGACGACGGAAGACGGACAACACACAATCCCATAAGCTCTGCTGGCCAGCAGAGCTAAAAATGCATGTCCCAGAATGTTCGCTACAGTTTGATACTGGAAAAATCAACTAAGTAAATTATCTCTGTACTCCAGTACCACAGATAGCAAGGTATTGACTCCACATGGTTTCAAACTTATATATTTTTAAGTTTGTATATGCGATTAGTTTCTCAACTTTGTACAAAGATATTATATACGTTTTAAAAAGGTTAAAAATGGGGTTATACCATGATATGAAATTTTATCTTATGCCATCTGGAAAGCTTCAGGGTAATCCAAAACTTCATAGAACCAACATGCCACTGAGGACTATCGTGAATGTCAGGAATCAACCGACATAGAAAATTGCTGAAGTGGTGCAAAATGAATTAAATACGCATGTAACATCGCTTCCAAGTTACATCAAGGATAGCACTGACTTTTTAAATAGAGTAAGCAACATTACTATCCCACAAAACGCTCTTAAGTTTTGTTTTGATGTCAAAGCACTATATTTTAGTGTACCGATGGAGGAAGGCCGCGTAGCGTATCTGTAGAACAAGCCTTATAAACAACAGAGTAGATGTGAGCATTCCCACCGAGGACGTGTTAAGAATGATGTACATGGTGTTGCAAAACAACAGTATCTCTCTTTTGCGGACAAACACTATATTCAGAAGGAAGGAACAGCGATTGGATCACATCTGTGTATGAATTATGCATCCACATACCTTGATACTTGGGAGAACAAACTGATGGAATCTGCAGATAAGGTACCGTATGCATACTTTCGCTATGAAGATGATGTGTGGGGACTGTGGACACACGGATAATATAACCTTATAAAGTATCACAAGTTAGCAAATAGTATTCATCCTAGAATACAAATAGAACTCCGTTACTCAGCTGATCAGCTAGAATTTCTTGACGTTCTAACTTCAATTGAGGAAATCACCATCAAGACGGACCTCTGTACGAAACCCACGGACAAGCACCTTTATCTTCATAGCCAGTCGTCGCACCCGAATCAACAAAGCAAGCTATTCCATATTGCCTTGGGATTCGAGTCAAACGGATTTGTTCAGATTAAAGCAACTACGAGCATAGGAACTCTATCGTTGAGCAACTTCAGAAAAGAGGTTATGACGGAAGGTTTGTTGAAAACGAACTTAAGATAGTAGATTAAAAAAAGAGCCGAACCTGTCTTGAAATCAAATCATGAAAAAACAGATTTTAATCATGACAAAATATAAATGAAACATTTTCATGTATAATAATATAGTTTACAATGCCGAATATAAAAAATACAACCAATATAATCATTACATGGTCCCGGCTTAATTCCATTAAGCGATGGGAAAGCTTATATTAGAAGGATTTTATAATGGATATTTCGACAATAAAACACGTTTAAAAACATTTTTTTACTTAAAAAATGTGATTCTGTGTTAAAAATTTGCTATTAAATGTTTTTATGTTACATTATGCAAAATTTTAAAGACGACATTAAGGTTTCATTTCATACCCCAGCCAACCCCGTTTTCGCTTCTTGGAGAAGGGGTTGGATGGGGTAAGAAAGTTATATTCGGACCACGTAATGTATGTACAATAGTATAAATTTACGAGTTCAATTTGTTTAGCTTAATAAAACAAACGTGTCGATACCTTAGTTAAAGCACGAATATAAGGCTATTTCTATTCGAATCAAAACTCTACAAAAATGTTCCAGTTCATGACAGAAATATCAATGAAAATAATAATATGATGTTGGTAAACTGTTGTTCAGATCTAAAATTTGATTTCACAATTGATTATTTTTAAAATAACCTTGGTGCATAGCTTAGGAGAAGCAGAAAATGTATTGTTGTAATGAAGGAGTCATTTTAAACTATCTATACAGGGTGGTGAAAATACGTGATTTTTTGATCGGATTTACGGCAACAAAGTGTAAACAAAACGCTCGATTCAGGTAAGTGTTCGCTTCACAACTTTCTTAATATGTTATCGAATTGAAATAACTAAATTACACATACCCTTCCCAAGTGACCTCTTTCCTCCGCCGCAAATGATTTATCTAGTACTTTCTGAGATTAGCCCTCCTAATGTCTTGGAAACGATATAAATATAAGACCGTGTACATTTTAGGAGGGCTAATCTCAAAAAGTACTGAATGAATCAAATTGCTTTTAAGAGCTCACATTGTAAAGGTATGTGCGCGTTATTTAAACAAAATTCGTTAAATATTAAGGAAGTTACATACGTGAATCGAGCTCATTGTTTACATTTTTGCCGTGAAACCGATCAAAAAGTCACGTGGTTTCCCCGCCTTGCTATAGAAACTAAAAGATAAATAAGAACAAATTTGTTAGTCTAGATCATCTGCGACGCTTGCTTGTTTTCAAGACAAACGCCTAGATAAGTCCTCCTGAACAAAGTTTGACTTTAGTCTTGATCATTTTCGATGCTTGGTTGTAAATACAAAAGTTAACACAGTTTGTGCAGAATCAAATTTAAAACTGGAAGCACGTGGAAGCATATCGACGAACTAAATGCGGATGGTCTGAAATACTTTAATAAAAAATTAATAATTACGGTCACGTGGTTCCAGTTTCAAACAATTCATGTTCAACTTGTAGATGTTTTAATCACAGTACGCGTTGTAACAAGTTTCAAGTTTGTATTTATTCAAGGCTCATTAAGAGCATCTGATATAACACATTTACATTGTGTAGAAAACAGAACAATAACAAAATTATTTACATAACAGAACTATTTACATAACAATACACATAATCACATAACCATCACACAACCAACCATGAATGAAATGACTAGAATGAATAATGAGTGAATCCTAATTTACATGTTTAGTAATGTATTTTTGCTATCCAGTTTTTTTTGGGGGGTTTTTTATAACTATAAGCATAACATATGGAGAATGAGTGTATACATTTATATTACATAAACTATATATATGTGCAATGTGAATATCTATATATTTTGAGATGAAAGAAAAAAAATTCTATCAGTCTTTGAGCAAAACTATATCCAGTTATTTACAAGCTTTAAGAATGAGTTCACAAAATCTGGCTAATTTAAATAATGTATTCTTATCTTTACTATTCATTAATAGCTCATATTTAACAGAATTTGGATTTTTATAAAAACATTGACCAATATATTTTCTCCTGTCACTTGCAACGTGTTTGCAAATAAATAAATAGTGAAATTCATCACCAAGCAAATGAGCATTACAAAGTGTACATGTGCGTAGATTTCTTTCTATGTTTAAATGTCTTCCGTTTTCTATAGGCATTTTATGATTCATGCAACGGAATTTACATAAAGTATTAAACAAACCAAATGGCAAAATATTAAAATACTGCTCAAAAACAAACTCTTTTATATAATATATATTCTATAGTTTAAACATTTACTTCGACTTTGTATATCACTATTCCAAGATTGAACAAACTGACCTCTTATGCGACTAATTTTCTAAAAAAATCTGGGCTATAAACTTTCTGATCTAACCAGTAATTAGACAGTCCAAGTTCGTTGAGTGACTTTTCAACAAATTGTATCAGTGGAAATTTAATTATGTTGTTTTTATGAGACAAAATGCAATTCTATATAGCAAATTGCATATTTTGGTTTCTTTAGCATTTATTAGTTTACACCAGTAATTAAGTATTCTACTTCTTATGTGTAATGAAATCGGAAATATTCCAAGCTCAACATACAACATACAATTCGGTGTACTTTGTTTCAAGTTTAACAAGAAATTCATAAATGTTGAAGTTCCTCTTTGAAAAATTTAGCCGGTTAAGTAGTGTATTTAACGTAAAGCGTTTGCAAAATGTGCATCCTTAGTATGCGCCAAACTGTCAATAAATTTGCAGGAATACTATTTGCTATGTTACGTGTCGTTTTAGTATTTTGTCCGAAAGGAAAGATCTTACATAGCCATGTACCATTGAATTAACAGCAACATATTGTACATACAATATATAGCGTTTCTTTTTCCTTCCAGTATATATAATAGATTTCGCGTTCCGAATAGATGAATAGCACATAAACTTACGACGTGCGTTAAAGTACCAATATTCTTGTTGATCAATCTATTACGTTATTGATTGACACTGTGTTGATAACTACAGACATGTCATAAATACACAATCCCGCTGATTAATAATACCACACCTGTTATTACATGACCGTAATCCGCTTACTTGCTAAGGAGTGCTCTATGGATGGGATAAAGTGAAAATTGCAACCATTGAGTTCTTCGCAAGTGAAATGGCGAAATGCTATTAAAATATAACCAGCGTAAATGTTATTTTAATTTCAATGGGAATCGGTTGAATACTTCGGGTATTTATTCAGACGTTATTGGCAAGGATTTATTTAATTGGAATTCAACTGAATTGGGTTTTACGGCGCACCAACACATGAAATGTTATATGGCGCCTAACTAGTTAATATCACTAGTTATATGAGTACGCAAATAAGCCTAGTATGTACTGTCAAAAAAATCGATTATGACTATGATCAAATTCCCAAGGTTTATGTCGGGTTTGCGTGTTAAAGCGACAGGCAAAATGCAATAAAAGTCGATATGTGAGTTATGTGAACAATAGAATCTAACATACGTTCTCATTCATTATTAATTTATTAAACTCGATAGCAAAAATGATATAATTCTCGGCAAAAGCCTCGCATTATATCATTTTGGCAACTCGTTTAATAAATTCAACTAGAACGAATTCGACGCCACGGCCGTTGTAAAATACCCACGTTTTATTCATACAGGTCACTTCCACAACCCCCCTCCCCACACCAACACCCACCTTTGTGTCCCCAGACAGACGGTCCGGGTTCGATATAATAAAAATAATAAAATCATGTAATATGTTGCTTATCTTTTATAGACGTTTACATACACAAAGTTATGTGCAAGAATATGGAAAAATGACAGCGTAATTGAATTTTTAGTGTATTTCACCTTTTGACCTCCCTGAGGGACCCTTGGTGCAGAGCCATCATCATAATGTTGAATTTGAGAGATACTTACAAAAAAAATGACCCCAAATTACCCCGCCCGCCCCACCAACCCTGGGCCGCAGGGCAGACGTTCGAGTTTGCGAAATAAAAACATCGTTTGATATGTTGTTTATCTTTTATAGACGATTACATATACCAAGATATGTGCAAACATATGAAAAAATGACAGTGTAATTTTTTTTTTGTTTATTTGACCTTTTGACCCCCATGACGGCCCCTGGGCTCGGAGCCAAAATAATGTTGCTCTTGCACGCTGTCATCATATGGTGATGTCATACCCTAAATTTGGTTGAATTCCGTTCAGCGGTTTAGGAGGAGATGAGGTAAAGGACAGACGGACGGACGGACGGACTGACAAACGGAGGCGATTTTAATATACCCTGTTTTTTTAAGACATGGGTATAATAATAAAATAATTTAATATGTTGCTTATCTTTTATAGACGTTTACATACACCAAGTTATGTGCAAGAATATGGAAAAATGACAGTGTAATTGAATTTTTAGTGTGTTTGACCTTCTGACCCCGCTAAAGGACCGTGGGTGCAGAGCCATCATCATAATGTTTCATTTGAGAGATAATTACAATTGTTTTTTGTTTTTTTAAAAATGACCCCAGGGCAGACGTTCGAGTTCGTGAAGTATAACAAGAGCTTTCGGAGAACAGCTCAGCGCGACTATTCCATTTTTCAGAGAATAATAAATAATATAACCAGTATATACCATCAGAAAACAAGGCTAAAACCATGTGGGGTCTGAGTTTGGGGGCGGGGCGGGTATAGAAACTCGGGCCGATATGAAATTATTGTTAGAATCTCATACAAATTACAGTAAAATTTGGGGCACGTTGTGAAATTTTATTTTTTATTTTTATCAGTTGTAATCCAGAATTGCTGTCATTTTAAAGAAATTTGTGGTCAAAAGGCATTTTTTTTTTTTTCTTTTTTTTTTTTGGCCCACCTTCTCAACCCCTTTTATCTGCTCCTTTCTTTCGCCTCCCCTCACTCCGTCTTCCGCCAGCTCTGCTGTTGTCCCTCCTACTAGATGGTGATCTGTTCTGACATACTTTCTGCTGAAGCCTCGCTGTATATTCCGTTTCTGCGACGACTCTCGCTGTTCACCCGCAGTTCACCTGATTTTCCTCTTTTTTCCTTCGGATTGTACTGTTTCTGGGACATTGCTGATATGTCTTCTGTTATTGGCTATTGCTGTGAAACAGCCTCTCCCTAGTACTCCATGGTACTCCATTGAAGCTACTATGCCACTACTAGGCTACTGGCCACTGCATACTTTAGACGCGCCATACAAAGAACCATCGAATTTCTGTCTACAGCTTCCCTTCTTTCAGTGAACGACGGCCTAACATCGTCACAAGACAGCAGTGAGGTACTAACTACTCATGAATCAAATTTGAGCGCCGAGAAGGTGGTTTTTTTGCCGAATGGTAATGAATGATAAGCAATGAATAAATGAAAGGTGATAATGGAGAGACCAGCATCCGGCGGGGTTTGAACCCACGACCTTCCGCTTGTGGGCCCAGTGCTCTACCACTGGGCTATAAAGGCATTTCTATTGATATTTCATCTGTGTATCTGAATTTAATTTAAATTGTTTTATATGTGAATGAAACGTTCAAACTAAAATTTTAATATCCAAATAATGGAAGATAAAATGGGGGAGGGGGGCAACATAGCTATATGTGTAAGAACACACAAAAAAAGAGTTTCGAGTGTGTGTGGGGAGGGCAAGGTGAATGCGGACGGGCCGGGGGTGCGGGGATTGGGGTGGGGGCAACAGAGATATATGTGTAAGATTTGACCAAAACAACACAGAAATATATTTTTAAAAAAAAGAGTTTCAAGTGTGGGTCGGGGTGGAGGTGGACAACATAGCTATATGTTTAAAAATTAACCAAAACAACACAAAAATAAGTAAAAAATAATAATACCCCCCCCCGAGTTTTGAGATTGTGTGTGCGTGCGGGGGGGGGGGGGAGGGGGGTTAGTCGTGTGTGTTACTGTGTGTGTGTGTGGGGGGGGGGCGGGGACAACATAGTTTTAGGTGTAAGAAATGACCAAAACAACACAGAAGTAAGTAAAAAAAAAACGACTTTCCAGTGGGGGAAGGCGAAGAGGAGGCGGGAGCGGGCAGAGAGGGGGTTTGGGGTGTCACCATAGCTATATGTGTAAGAATTGACCAAAACAACACAGAAATATGTAAAAAAAAAAAAAAAAGAAGAAAGTTTCGAGTGGGGGTGGAGGCGGGGATGGGGCGGGTAGTCAACATAGCTATATGTGTAAGAATTTACCGAAACAACACAGAAATATGTAAAAAAAAATAAAGATCGAGTGGGGGAGGCGTGGGAATGGAAGGCAGAGGGGGTGGGGGAGGGGTTTGGGGCAACATGGCTATATGTGTTAAGAATTGACCACAACAACACAGAAATAAATAAAACAAATATTGTGTTTCGAGTACGGGGGTAGAGGGAGGGCGGCGGGAATTCGGGCGGGCGAGGTGGTGGGGATGGGGCAACATAGCTATATGTGTAAGAATTGACAAAACAAATATATATAAAAAAAACATTATGAGTTTCGAGTGTATGTGTAGGAGG